>JAAVUA010000219.1:0-245832 GCA_014898875.1 Fusarium miscanthi
GGCGTAGAGTCTGATGAGAGAGATCAACAATACCCGTTTGAATAAGTCCGAAATCCTTCACGGGAGCATATCCTGTGCACAGTACAATGCAGACATTGAACCCGACTTGACGGATGTTAGTTTCGGCTGAGGCTGCAAAGTCTTTTTTCTTAGCTTGGCCACGCCATGGCACACGACATCATGTTAGCCAACCTCTTGTGCTTGTGACAGACATATCGTGTTGTGTCTATCATGGTGGCTTGTATTTTAGACTGAATCAGCATAATGGGAGTTCTGCCTGAGCGCTATAGGATCCCATTTATCCTCCCGTGCCTAAGTACCCATTATTATGCCCTATTGTAGTTATAGATAAAATGATGGCTTACAAAGTCTCAGCCTGAAGTCCATGTATGTCATTTTCTCCTACACCCCTTCTCCCGTACGGGTAGATGGGGTTCTTCTACAAATCTTGTTTGCTGTGGAATTCATGTACTTCTCCCTCACTGCAGATATCCCAACATGGCTCCACGTAAATAATCAATCAGTTGTTGAATAGGTTCTATTCTCTGTTATTAGTGCTGTATTGTCCAGTACTCCAAGCACCACAACATGAGGAAACTTGCTTATTCCCCCCTTTTCTTGTCCCCCCTTCAGCCCAACTATATGTAGATACCGTTCCCGCTTCCTTCCTCTGAACCTCCTAACTCTATCCAGAAGTCACTTCATTCTCGCGTCACCTCAACCCTAGCAAGCCAGAGGCAGCACTATCACACGTGGCGCATAGCTCTCGACCACCATCTCGCCCCCTGGGTCTTACCTATTGTGTCGAGGACAAGATCTTGACTTTCCCGTTATTAACGGCAATTCATTTCGTCGAGAAACCTTTATATATGACTGACCGGTCGCACTGGACTTCCTCTCCTGCATCAACACAAACATCTTGTCCACTGACACCATCTGATACTGCTCTCTTTTTCTTCAGAGAGCATCGATATCGAGCACGCAAATACATCTTGCCTTTAATAAAAGAAACATGGACGCTCCCAACAACACTTCTCAACCTCAGGACCCCCAAGTCGATGTCCCTAAGGAGAACAGTCCTCCTCCAGCCTACACACCACGAAGAGTCCCTGTCACTGATTTCACTGCCATGATGGCCAGAATTATTCAAGAGAGGCGGAATACTCTCCCTAACATGGGTGGAAGTATCCCAAGCACTCAGCCCCAGCAAACTACCTGCACCTCCCTGCTTTCTGATACTGTGGATGATAACCAAGACGAGACATCCGAGGGGAGCTCACCCATCAGCCTCAAGATTGACACATCTGTCAATGTTTCACGAAACAACAACATCGTGTGTCTGGCAGCTACTCCTGCGGAGCAGGCCAATGCCATCGCCAAAGCCGTCGTGCAAGCTTTACACGAGGGAAGCTCTGGCCGTTGCGGCATTCCAATGATTGACGAGTCAGGCTGCCCTCGACCCTTGAATATCCAGGTCGATGCGGGCCTGAATGTTGAGGGCACAGGCAATGTCATTGGAAGCCGAGATGTTATTGGAGGCCTCATCCAGAAACGTGCTGGATCTTCACTTCGACTTGACCTGGATGGTGAGGAAGACTTGGCCCCAACTAAAAGACGGCGAACAAGTCATTAGAGAATACCATGTCACATCTCTAGAAATGGTTGAATTCGGAGGGTTTTGGATAATCACGGGAGAACATCTCCAGCGAACCTGGTGAAGGTGTATCTAAATGTTTCTTAAGGTCTGTTTTACTCAGACTTCTCCCATGATGTTGTATTGAGAACAGTAATGCTGAGAAGGAAATTAACGGCCTTTTTATGATTATAAATGAAAGGCATGGGGTTTAGGAGTCTATTCATTCATTCATTATTTCTTTCTTCCTTGGCCAGCCGTGACTTGAACCATTGCTTTGTCTCAGCCACAGATGAAATGTAATTACTTAACTGTGTTACCAAAATAGGCGACTTATTGTTCTACGGGGTCTTTGGGACCTTTCTGTCAGGCGAATATCTACAGTGTCGCCTGCTGTGGGTACGAGTGCTTTCTTGAAATGCGAATAACCAACAGTAGATACTCTTGACTTGTGATATGAAGTGATATACAAGTACAGTTGGAGTTTTCTCTGCTTTGTTTCCGTCACTTTCTTACATGCTGTGACATTAGGCTCTCTTTGTTGGAAATTCTTATTGTGCTGTGTTATACGTCACTCGCCTGCCGCCTTCAACATGACCGTACCATTCTTCACCTTTACCCTCACGCGTCTATTGACCTCGAGCAATCTTCAAGCTACCCTCAACAAGGAAATCAACTACTTTGGAATAATAAATATGAGACTTGCTTCGTTCTTGGCGCTCTCAAGTCTCAATAATCGCATCCTTCCAACGCCATTGCCGCCGTGATCGCATCCCCCCAACGCTAAGGCGTCAACGTTTCAATCGTCACGCAAGGAAAACCAGGAAACAAGAGGCAACCTTGAACCCCCCTTTCCAATGGAATGGTACTGTAGCTCGGTCGCTTGAGCAGATGGTGCACGGTCATCCTGTCCCTCGGTCCCTTTTAGCATACGCACTATCCATTGTTTGTCCCGTCCCAATTCTGAGGATCGGGATCAGCCAAGTCGAGCTGGTGCAATTAGTCTGGCAGCCATGGAAGTAGATTACCCACTGGCGCCCATCCAGCTCAATGTGCAGCTTCAGCCTTACTTTGTGTGTTCTGTTGTTGGTTCCCCGACGGACTTGGTCATCGGCCAAGTCGGAACGCCAACAGTGAACCGTTTTGCGTTGGGGGCTTGAGGAGGGCTTGGAAGGCCTATATATATGCCTGCCAGTCTGTTAGCTGTAGTAAGCTCACTTTCTTGACCTTCAACCCATCCAAGAAGGTGTGTCGGCGCCAGATGAAACACCCAAGATGAAAAGTCTGACTTGGTTCGAGGAGTCTCCTTCACTTGGCACCCTTGGCAATGATGAAGAAGGACTTTGCAAGCCGAGATGACTTCAGCTCGCTCCCATGATAGCTTACTACCGTACTTGTCTACAACTACTCTCTTAGGCTTTTACCGTCTTTTGGGTGCTTCCATGTCCCCGCTACTTTATTCGAGGGGTCCAATTGACATGAAAGCTGGCCCCACGCATGCCGAACGAGGCCTGCTTCAAATAGCTCGGATAGCTCCATAAGGTGAGCTTCAGAAGCTCCCAGCTTCCTAATAACCTCCCCCACCACATTCAGATTCAAATTCAGATTTAGATCCAGATATTGGCTTCGATTCTCTTGGTTCATTTACGCACAAGCTTTCCTGCTTGGCTTTAAGCTTAGCTGTCTTTTTAATTTCCTCCACCCAACAAGCCTATTCTTGGATAGCTTCATCCACTTTCCACGAGGTTTCGCAATAAGCGCCATCATTCCATTCAATTAGTGACCACCCTATTTGCGACAACCACAGCCATGGCTCACCTCACCATTCGCAATCTTACTATCAACCCAATCGAGCTCGTTCAAACCGAGAGGTTCGAGGGCCAAACTGTGAGAACTGGCAATGTTCTCTCAAATATGACAAGCCACATCAGTGGCTTCATCAAGGCTACTGACTTCAGCTCTCGTCAAACCCAGGCCAAGGGCGATCCCATCCACAAGGAAAAGGCCTCTGTCAAGGTTGAGCCCTTCAAGACCAAGGATTCTGGAATCCGAGCCGCCGACAAGAATAAGGAGGTGGTCCGTCTCACCTTCAAATATGAGGATCACAGGTATCAAGTCGACATCCCCAGCCCCTCCAACAAATCTTCTGTCATGAAGAACTTAGACGGAGGCAAACATGATCTCACTGTCGTTTATACCCCCAACGGTGCCTTTCTTGCCGTCTTCTCTTCTGCCCAGCTGCATCGCTGGATGCACGAGCTTCACGACGACTGGCCACTCACTCTGCTTTCGATTCCTGGCACGCACAATTCTCCTACCTGCTATACTGCGCTTCCTTCTGTTCGATGTCAAGCAGTTGACGTCTTGGAGCAACTCAAAAATGGTGTTCGGTTCCTCGATGTTCGAGTGTCCGTGAGTCCTGACAATGATGAACTTGCTCTTGTCCACAGCGTGTTTCCCATTTCCTTGACTGGCACCAAGTACTTCAAAGACATGCTCGAGGATATTTACAAATTCCTCGACGAGAACAGCAGTGAGACTGTCATCATGAGTATCAAGCGCGAAGGTACCGGAAGGGGCAACGACGAACAACTCGGAAAATATCTGAAGCACAGCTACGTCGATAAAAGACGGAGTCGATGGTGGACTGAGCCCAAGATTCCAACTCTGGGCGGTGCCCGTGGTCGCATTGTCATCGTCCGCCGCTTCAACTTGGACGGCGAGATGAAGAAGACATGCTGGGACGGTCAAGGTTGGGGTATTGACGCAGGCGCCTGGCCCGATAACTGTGAGGACGGCAAGGTGCCAGGAGGTATTATCCGTGTCCAAGACTTTTACGAAGTTACCGAGAGCCAGAACATTGAGAAGAAGATTGAGTACTGCCGTCGGCAACTCGAACGCGCTGCTGAGCAGACCTTTGCTCTCGCCGGGATGGATGGTCATATGGAGGGTGCTGCTTTACCCCCCTTATTCGTCAACTTCCTCACAGCAAGCAACTTCTTCAACGCAACATGCTGGCCAGAGCGTATTGCCGCCAAGGTCAACCCCTCTGTTATCGAGTACCTCTGCATGTGCCACGGCGAGGATGGTAGGGGGCCAAACAAGCTCAAGATCGGTTCTGCAGGTACAGGAGTCGTCGTTACCGACTGGGTAGGCCACAAGGATGATTGGGATTTGGTCCGCTGCGTTGTTGGAATGAACGCGAGGCTGCAGCTCAAGAAATAGGTTTAGTATATGCCATAGAGTGAACGAGAACACGACGGGTGTAAAAAGTGTATATCTATAGCCATCTCATTCCCAGGTAGGAAACCTCTACAAGTATCACACATATTCACAATAAAGAAAGGCGTAGCATGGCTTGGCAAATTATATATTTCAAAGTTACATATTTCTTGAAGCCCAATATCTTCGTGGTCGTTGATGGTCAAATCTAATAAAGCTGGTTAGCTATGACATCTTCGCAATGTTGCAAAATAATATGTGTCAAGGAAACCATATCAGTTCTCCAAGGTGAATAGGTTGTTCGTCACGATGAACTCGGATAGAGCTAATAATAGCAGAGTCATCATATGGCAGGTGTGTGTAGATATGTGCAAAGAAGATGTTTTCTTACCATTCATGACACTAGAATGTCTATTGTATACCTACGATGGGGTTAGCGTCCGGCGTCATGAAATTCGGCAACGAAGGCGCAAGATCAAATCTAGACAGGTTAGCCAGGGAATCGCGAGTAGTTAGAGCATTGGTAGCATACCAATCAATCAGATGTTGATGTTGTGTTCATATCCCGAAGTCCGAAGACTAAGAGTCAAACAGTGTGAATACTAAAAAACAACTCATCACGAAAGGGATGTATATTCAAAAATAAGAATTCTTTGTGTAGATACCTAGATCCTCAACAGTCAGCCACCGGTTCCTTTACCAGATATCGACAAGAATCCATTTCCACAGGAGCCACGATCAGGTGACGAAGTATCAACAAGAGGTCCCACTACAAACCCACCACAAGGATTTGTACGTCCTTGCTTTTCTAGGGCGGGAGGCAGCAGTACTCGTTTATGTCCGCCCGTTCGTTCAAATCTTCATCATAAAGTGGCTGGGAGCGCTTGGGAGGAAGAAGAAATTTACCTATTGACAAACGCGAGTTAGCAATTGCATCAGTAGAAAACAGTGCGAGCAAAGAGGCGTTGTGATCTCCTGTCAGACAAGGCTGAAACTTATAACAACAGTATCCACATAGTATATTAAGAATGAGGAATCCCTAAGGTGTCGTTTTGATCATCACTCGGAGAGGGTTTGAAGAAACAAAAAAAAACATATGTACCAACCTTTTCAGTTTATAGGAAGAGGTGACGCGCTCATCCGGAAGACGCGTCCATTGTATGGCTAGTAACAAGTGAACAAACAAAACTAGTGACTGATCAGTAAAGAGGTTTGCGACAAAAACATCCTGCCGGTTCTGAGGTCCAAAGCTTTCTCAGTGTAATTCTTGAGATTGCTGTATCACCATTGTGCTGGTCTGATTTGGATTGTTCGTGTATGATATTCATCATGTGAAGTAGAAAATAAAGCAGGGAGAGGGGAAAATTCTTACCTAGAGGAAGTCCAAGGCCATGGTCACGCAAAATTAACAACGCAGTTGCATCGTGTGCGCAGCCAGACCTTGAGGAATGAAGAGGGAGAGGTTTGAGCGAAGGAAAAACGAAGACAAGAAAATTTATTGTTGGTGGAGGTCGCGATTGCTGACTGTACATTCGCACTAACCTTGTTTCGTACTAGATGAACCCCGCAATCCGCCATCCGATCTCTTCCGTGTGGCGCATGCTGTGGCGAATTATCACCGCCATAAAGGACCTTCTCATACCGCCAGAGCTCAATGCGTTGTACTTCAGCTTACGCACCTCACTTTCCAACACCGTTGGATTGGAAACGACAAAAAACTTTACTATGGCGTCTCTAGAGGCGCTGTTGGGTCCGATGGCCCGACGGCTTCTCAAAGTCGCTGTGGCCAAAACCACAAATGTGGTCCGGACCAAGCTCGTCTTCATGACGCGGCCCCTGCAATCCCAACTTACACTCAGAACCGCCAGAGTTGCTCGCCAGCCAATCCACCCTATTGCTGTGCTTCGACAGCAGAAGCGCCATACAAGATGGTTCTCGAGCTCCGCAGCCCAGAATGTCAACCGAGTCATTAGGAGATTCATTAGCTCCGAGCCCAAGGCTGCCCGGTTCGATCGATCCAAGCTCCCGACTTCGAACACATCTCGACGTGTTGCACAGTTCTCCGGCCGAGCTCCTTTTGCCAATGCTCTTCGGCCGAATCTGACTGGTGGTGCTTTTCCTCGCAGTGCTGGCGGATACAGCCTCGGAGGTAGTGCTCGGTATTTCTCGCATACTCCGGCAGCTCCGGCCCAGGTTGTGCAGAATGTCTCCCAAGCCATGAGAGCATTCTTCCTCTCTGGCCAAAAGCTCCGTTACGATGGTCTCGGACCTCGAGGCGAGCGACAGTATCGTGCTGTGTCACCAGTCGAAGACCAGGCGATGCACAAGCTCTCCGCCTTCTCCCACTCCGCTCCCGGCTCTTTCATCGACTTCCAGCTTAGCCCTACTGTCACAGCTCTGAGCCCTCTCGCCGCGGCTATTCCCTTTGCCTCCGAGACCTCTGGTTTCAAGGCTGAGGCTGCTGCTGGTGGCGCTTCCCTCAACACTGAGGGTTTCCTCGATGTTTTGTCCTCTGACTTTGGACGAGCATTGCAAGACCTCACGGCCGTCAATGCCGACCTCCGCAGGCTTGCAGTGTTGGGTGACCTCCCAGTCTTACTGGAGAAACATAACGTTCTTCGAGTCCGCTTTCCAGGCGTGGACGCTGAGACTATTGAGCGGCTTTGCGACGACATCGGTATTCAGCGCGGCGTGGTGGGCCAAGATGCTGACTTTGACAACGCAGTCGGTGTTCCGGTTGCCCTCCGATTCCCGTTCGCTCCCGATAGCATGAAGTCCGCCTTTACCCCCAGCGTATCAGTCCGATCCCTCGAGGGCTACGAAACTGACGAAATCTCGACTCTGGACGAGGAATACTTTGTTCAGCAGTCATATCTGGACGAAATGACAAATAGTCCGTGGTTGGCTGAGACCGAGGGATACGAGACGATGTCGCCTCCGGACAGCTCTTCAATAGCTGGACCGTCGGAAGACTATGAAGGCCTTGAAGGTATCTACCGATTTTTGGAGGAATGTGACCAGGCCAAGGGAAGAATTGGCCGAGCGAATTGATTTTGAGCGAAACGATACCAGAATGCCACAGGAAAATGATTGGGCATTGAATTTGATGACCGACACTCTACACCTACATAACCAGCAAAGGCTGGATTTAGTCTGAAACTGTAACTAGCTTGTTACTAACTGATTTCCTTGAGTGAACAATTAGTCTATGGTCCATTGAACAAATGCGTGATATTCGTGATAAACAAATTGGCTGGCAATGTTATATTGCTGAGTTGTAATCTCACCAGTTTTTGTGAAATGCTTCAAGACCCCGATTGCATGCCGTTCGTTGACACTTCTCAGGGGGCTCTGTCGGGTAGTTGGCTCATCTGTTTTATCGATGGATCAGATATTTGGCTTGGTGTAGAAGGCAAAACTTTTTGAGGCGGTTGAGGTTGTGAAGCTGGACGTTGCGGGTCGAGGAGATTGGTGCGAGTAGATATATCTTGTAGAAACATTGCCATTGAGAACATTTGGGCACAGCGATGCTGGCATTCCACAGAAGAAGACGACATTGTAAGCTATTGGTTTACGATGAGTGTTGGTGTCAGTGGTGAAATGAGGAGACATGGAAAAGTGGACAGACGGGTGAGGGAGGTTTTGATGAAGTTACCCTGTGGCGAGATATCCTACGTGCAAAATATCATGACTACCTGCTTACCTAGGTAGCTCGTGATAATCACACGACTAAGTAGAACAATTTTATGACGAGCGATTATCACATTCATATCCTGTTAATGATTTGAAACTGTACGGCCAGTGGGATATAGCGAGCATCATGCGCTTGATTCTCCGACTTAGGCTTACGTGGAGAATAGAATCAACAGTAATGTATCGAAAATATACAATTAAATTGATCTACCCGATAGCATAAAATCCTCTTAACAACAAGTCTAAAGATGTTTGATTATCCTTGAAAATCGTTACTCAATTTGTATTTTGGTGCTGTTTGAGGCTACAGCTATTATATCGCTACCCTCAAAATTCTGCTGCCGTAAGGACCCTCTGATGCTAGTAGTTCCCATCTCCAACCTCCTCAATATGAACAACGGAAGCCCATCTTTGTGATATACCGAAAAACCTCCCGGAACGAAAACAATGACAACGACGCACCACGTTGGCCAACGCATCTCATACGATGGCGCTCTCTGCACGGTGAGATTCGTCGGTGAGGTCTCAGGCACAACAGGGACATGGCTCGGCGTAGAATGGGACGACTCAGCCCGTGGCAAACACGACGGATGTCACAAAGGCATTCGTTACTTTACCTGTAAGACTAGACTAGACACATAATCTGCTACATGTATCTATCTGCTTGTGTGTAGTTGATAACAAACTGACTCTCTCAAGGCAAATCTAAATTCCCCACTGCTTCTTCGTTTGTACGCCCTTCCCGGCCAGCTGACCCGCCGCGTCACTTTCTAGCAGCCGTCAACCACAAATATGCCTCTGAATACACGCTTCCAGATGGTAGAAGGGCTGCAGAAGAGATTGTGTTTTTCGGAAAGCGTGCTGAGGAGGTGGGGTTTGAGAAGATTCGCCGTAAGCAAGCCAACATCGGTGAGCTCACTGTGGTGATTCTCGAGGATCTTCAGGTTGCCAGTGCGAGAGAAGACGACGAGAGCGAGGGCATCATTGCAAAGACGTGCCCCAAGATTACACAGTTGGATCTCAGTCGCAATTTGTTTGAGCGGCTTGACCCCGTGTTTGAGATTTGTCGTGAGCTACCAAATCTCCAGCACCTGACCCTCAAGTATGTCCCTCTGGCTGTAGGTAAATAAGTCACTGACCTAGTTATAGTGGGAATCGATTTCAAAATGTTTTAGAAGATCAAGCAAACGATGCTGTAAACAACGTCAAAGAGCTGTCGCTCGAGGAAACCTTGCTGAGCTGGGAGGAAGTCTGCCACATTGCAACAAAGTCTCCATCTTTGGCTGCCCTTGACGCTGGATCAAACCAATTTCAGTCTCTCCCTGCATTATACTATGGCAATCTTTCGTCAACTTTGACATCAATCAACCTCGAAATCAACGAATTCACTACGTTTGTGGACATTAGCACCCTTGCAACACTCAGATCACTGCGCAACATTCACCTCAAGGGGAACAACATTTCGACAATTGCCCCTGGAGGTATAGAAGGGCCGATATTCTCAGATACCGTCCAATACCTCGACGTCTCCTATAACAATATTCAATCCTGGGATTTCGTGAACCAGCTTCCCAAACATTTCCCTGGCCTGGTTGGTTTACGAATTGGCCACAACCCCTTCTACGATGCTGCAGACGCTGATGCCAAGGCATCCTCTTCGGAGGAGTCGCACATGTTTACCGTCGCCCGCCTTGGCTCACTGAAGTCACTCAATTTCAGCCAGATCACACCGGCCGATAGAAGTAACGCCGAGATGTTCTACCTTTCCCGGATTGCAAAACAGCTCGCAGCTGCACCAGAGGACGCCGAACAAGAAGTCCTGGCAAACCACCCTCGCTATGCTGACCTTTGCAAAATATACGGCGAGCCAAATGTTGTTCGTAGGTTGGATGTCAACCCTGCTTTCCTGGAGGCACGTCTAGTTACTGTTGGTTTCCATCTTCAAGATGGCGAGGAAAGAGTGAAAAAGATCCCCAAATCGTACGATATCTATGCCGTCAAAGGCATTGCTGGAAAACTGTTTGGCTTGTCGCCCCTCAAACTGAGGCTTATCTGGGAAACAGGAGAATGGGATCCCGTAGCTGGCTTTGACGATCAAGAGGGGGGTAGCAGCGACGAGGAGGATGCCGAAGAGGAGAGGGAACGCAAAGGGACCGACACACATGCTGCTGAGGAGGATACCGTAGGCAAACCTGGACGATGGGTCAAAAGAGAAGTGGAACTCAAAGATGGACCTAGACAACTGGGTTACTGCGTAGATGGTTTGGATGTCAAGATTCGTGTGGAGGCTCGATAAGTGTGCTTCATGGAGCAAGAAAACCACTGATATCAAATCATGGTGTCAGTGACTAGTATAAAGGATCACTAAGTTATCCTAAACGTACCTAGGTCTTTTTGTCACTTAGGATATTGGTCTAAAGTTTCATTGCCTCGCCTGGGTATAACAAAGCCTTCTTGGGTTGCATCTGAGTCTTTGTCCTCACTCGTGTCACAGCAAAGGGAGGGCCATGAGACAACAGGCAACTGACAAACTGTACGCGTAAATTATATAAAGAGAGCTCTTCAGGACCTGGTCTCAGACATTTTGCTTCTTCACTTCCATCCTGCTCATTGACATCACAACACTCACCAGCCGCCATGGGAATCAAACCTCAGTTCTTTTTGGTCAGACCAGGGGCGGAGCAAATCACACCCAACGGCCAAATTCTTTCTCAGCCTGCAACTGCTGTCCCTCTTATCCCGGCAGACCTTCTGCCAGAGTGGATCGAAGTCATCGGCGCCCCTCGAAGTTTATCCCCAGATGAGACTAGAGACATGGGGAATTTGGGGGTTATTCATGCTGAGCTGGATACTTACAAGCTTCGATTCGCTCCCATTACTAGGGATGGAGCTTCAACCAGTGATGAATCGGACACATCAGAGGAGCGGGCCACTGAATCCCAGGCTGGTCCTTGCGCAGTGGGTGCATCATCAACCTACAACTACTATGAGAAACCGAAGCCAACTACAACTGCAACTCAGCTTAATACTCCCAAGCCCAAGCTAAAGCCAGCACAAGGTCTCTCATCTAGCCGCCACAATCCTGCCAACCAACAGCAGCCAGCCCATCTCAGTCCTACTTCCCACAAAGAGACACCACAAATCCTGACCAACACTACGGCACCATCCTCTCAATTGCCCTCACTCTGTCGACACTGGTGTCACCACGGCGTCTGCAAATGGGGCCGAGACTGTCACTATGAACATGAAATGCCCATCACTGTAGAAGGCCTTGAAGAAGTTGGTCTGACTGGATTCCCTGATTGGTGGCTTCAAGCGCGGGGATTGATGCCTATGCCCCCCCAAGCCCTTCGTGCAGCGGATGCTCCGAATGGTCGTCGAACTGCGAGGAAGATTGGGAATTTCCTCAGAAGAAAGCAGCGAGCTCGAATTCTTGCTCAGCGTAGAGATGTGCACTTCAGAAACTTTGAAGAGGGATCCGAAGCTGGGGATGAGGATGAAGATGAAGAAGACGTCGAGGAGGAAGTGGCTAAACCTGAGCTGAAGAGAGGAGAAGAAGAGGGAATATTGATTGACCTCGAATAACGGGAATGATGACCCACTACTATATCGATGGCATCAGAACTAGGAGATACCTCGCTGCGTATACCTGGTTTCTCCAGATAACTACCTACCTGACCTGCTTCGCATCAAATCGGATAGACAGTACTATCCAATATTCTATCTCCATAAGGGTCTACTCGGCGGCACACAATTCCGTAAAGAGCAAGCTTCGATCTGTTGGCTTCGGGCTCTCTCGCGTGGCGTCGCGTTACGGGATACGAGCTGGACTTAAGTTGAGTCAGGTCCATTTTCGGATGTATGTAGCATTTTGAATGCAATCCCGATAAACGGGTGTGGCGAATAACACCATTTTGGGGCAGATAGAGGGTGAATAATCAACCGAGATAGTTGCATAGAACCTGAAATTGAATGCAACCACTAAATCCTTCTAATGTATAAGTATCTTCATATCTTTCCTTGTTGACTGCTGAGTCCCACAGCCCTTCTTGAGCTCAACTCGATATCACCAAGTCCACCCATACAGGTCATAGCTTGGATTAAATATCGGGACACAGATCCATTAATACCAATATGCCCGAAATTCTGGGAAAGCATGTCGGCGCTCTTGGCTACGGTCTTATGGGTATGTTTAGTCGTTCCACTTACTCAACACAACCAGACTGATTGATATCTTAAAGGTTTCACTTGGCGTCCAAAACCAACTCCTTTAGACCAGGCTCTTGAAGCTATGCACACAGCCTTCGCCAATGGCTGCAACCTCTGGAGCGGCGCTGAGTTCTACGGACATCCAGAATATAACAGCATGACTCTCATCAAGGCATACTTTACAAAATTTCCACAAGCTGCTGAAGAGATCACCATCGCCATGAAGGGCACTTACAACCCTGATACGTTTCAACTTGATGGTACTCCCGAGAATGTGCTCAATCAACTGGGCGGTGTCAAGAAGCTTGATAGCTTCGCACCCTCAAGACGAGACCACAGCGTTCCCTTTGAAGAAACTCTCAACGTCATTCAGAAGGAATATGTTGATACCGGCAAGGTCGGTGGCATTGCCCTGTCTGAATGCAGTGCCGAGACTATCGAAGAAGCCGTGAAGCATGTCAAGGTCGCTCTTGTCGAGGTCGAATGCAGTCTGTTCAGCCCCGACATCCTCAAAAATGGCATTGCTGCTGCGTGTGCTAAGCACGATATTCCCATCTTGGCCTACGCGCCTATTGGACGTGGTGTAAGTCCGCCTGTTCAACCCCAAACTGCAGAGATCTAACAGTCACTACAGATGTTGACGGGCCGCTTTGCCGACAGCTCTCAATTCCAAGGCCAGGGCATTGCCAGCGGATTCCCGCGTTTCCAGCCAGAATCCTTCCGGCACAACCTCAAGCTTGTTGATCAAGTCAAGGCGGTAGCAGAAAGGAAGGGAATCACACCGGCACAGCTTGCCATCAACTGGGTTAGAGGACTAAACGGCCGCAAGGGAATGCCTACCATCATTCCCACCCCTGGCGCAACCACAACAGCTCGAGTCGAAGAGAATGCCCAGTACTTCCCGCTTTCGGAGGAAGATATGGAAAATCTCGAGGACATAGCCTATGCGTTTGAGGTTGCTGGCGGGCGGTAGCGGTATCCTGAAGGCGTGCCAATGGAGGCCTAACTGTGAGACAAAGTCTGTGGTTGAGTTAGAACACGGTTTCAAGATAGAAATGAGAAACAATGAGTAACAAGGTCGCCGTTCAGCTGTAAAGTGTCCACGTGTTGCCCAAAACCAAAAGGACATTCGGAATTGCAGAATTCATAAAAATGAATGCCATCATGAAAGATTGAATGAGTGTTTCGAAAGGACTGTGACTTACCATGGTGTATCTATTGTCTTTCATAACACCTAGTTGTGGTGATTGGCTAAAAGAAGAAAGAGAAAGTCCCCAGATTAGTGCTCATCGTTGCGTAGAGCCTCTCAACTCGAAAGCTGAGGTTGTTAAAAGCTAAGGTTGAGCTTTCGCTCCACGACGAAATGAAGATATTGTTGATGTGGAGACAACACGTGACACTGTATCTGGGTTCGGTTTCAAGATATAGTACCTTACCTCAACAGCAAGGGCCTGTAATTCAGGAGTGTGATGCGTTGAGATCAATAGATTAAATCAAGGTGTTGGCGAAAACAAAGACAAAAAAAAAAAAGCCTTGGGTATATCAGTAAATTCATTTCTTAACTACCTCGCAACACAAGAACGTACGCCACTATGCTGCCAATGCTCCATCCAATGGAGATCACTAAACTATCAATGCACCATCTGAACCAACAGCCTCCAATCGGTTCACAAGCTTCTTCACGTTCGCCCAGTCCTCGTTCTTTGGGCCATCCTTGCCACCAAGACCACTGGCAACCTCGAATACTGTGAGAGAGCCATCGATGCCACCAGTCGCAAGACGCTTTCCATCATTGGGCTCCCAAGCAACCTTGTTCAGACTCTTCGAAAGCATAGTTCTGCCATCCTTTCGAGAGCTGGGCGAAATCTTGGACACGGGCTCTTCCGTCTCGACTGCAATGTCCCAAAGCTCCAGCCATCCAGCACCATCGACCAATGCAAAAATGTTGGGTTTGACGGGCGACCACTTAGCGTCGTAGACGACATCCTCACGCACAAAGTCAATTAGGGGCGAGATGGTACCATCGCCAGAGCTGATTGTAGATGTCGCCGCAGGTGCTCGAACCTTCCAAAGCTTAACACTCCAATCCAACGACGACGATATGACCAGATCGCCCAAATCCACCGGCCCTCTAGCAGGATGGAAATCCACAGACATGACAGGGGCGGTATGTCCCTTGTAGCTAATCTTCTTATCAACACCAGCCTTGGCACCGGCACGGTCATATCGGTGACAAGGGAAGATGGTGCCCTCCTCACTGCCAACGAGGAAGAATGTAGGATCTGTAGCTGGGAAAGAAAGGCACGTTGGGCTCACGTCTTCGACAGCCACCTTGGCCTGACTAGGGTTCTTGAGTTCGAGAAGTTCCTGAGGTTGAGCGAAGACGTCCATTGTCCAGCCACAGACCACACCATCAGTGGAGCAAGAAATGATATTGTTGGCGTTTTGGGTACCAACAATATCAACAGAGTAGATAGGGTGGGCATGACCATAGCCAGTAAGGGGAGTCTTTTGAACCGGGGCCGCCTTTGCTCTCGTGTCCCACAGCAACACCTGACCACTATATGAGCCACCGATAATCAAGTTATTGTGGTAAGGAGAAAACTTGGCAGTCAAGACATCTGACTGCGCGGTGAAAACGTATTCAGGGCGATCTTGCATGTGCATGTTCCAGACCTGAACCAACCCATCAGGTTCATGAGGAGCTGTCGGATTTTTGGTGTATGACGCGAGGACAAGCTCGCTGAACTTTGGCGAGAAATCAATTCCGCTGATCATGCGCTTCTTAGACCACCGCTCGTCAAAGAACTGGACCACTTCTTTTATCCTGTGTCGCCCCTTACCACCTGTGTTACCACTATCTTCATCTTCATCATCGTTATCCTGGCCTTGTAAAGCGTAGTCTGTGAGAATGTCATATGTCTCTTGGTCAAGAGCTCTCTCGATCACCTTTGTCGACTTGTCCAGGAAGTCAACGAATTCGTCTGAGTGGGCGACAGCGTCCAACTCTTCAGCGGTAAGATTCCTGGAAGGATAGTTCAAACCCGAGCCGGAAGGGAGCACACCGTCGCTCAGAAACTCTTTTGTCGCCCTCAATTCCTCCTCCACCTCTTCTCTAATCTTTTGCCGGAGTTCCTCTTCTCGATCTCGCTCTCTCCTGCTCAGCCTCTTGCTGGGCGTTGAAGTTACGGCGGGAGCATCTTCGGCTTCAGATATGAGAGACTGAGCCCTGGTTCTGGTAGGTGTTGTCCATTCCTCTGTCGTCTGGACACCTTTGCTGTATGAGAAGACCTCCTTTACCGGAGACGGCGGGCATTCGAAAACGGTCAGGAGGGGAGCAGTGCTAAGACTAGGTGGCGGTTGCACGGGAGCTTGAACGTGACTAGTAGTCGTGACTTCGGAGGGTTCGTTGCTGATCTCGCCGGCGCTGAGGACACTGTTTGGACGGCTACCACGAGGAGCGGGAGAGCCAGGTCCTCCCGTGACAGTCGAGCCGGGCCTACTATCACCGACGAGACTGTTTATCAGAGTTTCGATCTCGCGGCGGTTATCTGCTCTTCCAGGAGTTGGCGATATCAACTATGGTTGAGAAACGTCAACGATGGGCTTAAAGGCGGTAGGGTATCAGGGGACCAACGTCGCTAGAGGTTCCTATGTTGGAGCGACTTGCTGTCGCTTGGCTTGCCCGAAGCTCTCTCTGGCGCTTGAGCTCAGCAAGCTTCGCCTTTTTCGCTAGGATTTCATCTCGACGTTGTTGCATTGTGGACGTTCCACAGTCGCATTGCGAGACTGAACAATAGGTTGAGAGCTATGATACTGGGTTTGGGAGGGTATGAATCGACAACACGATGAATGATGGTAAACAAAGCCTCGCAAATCAAATTAACAACAAGAAAAAGGCAAGAAATAAAGGGCCGTCCTTCGCGACAAACGAGGTGGCTGTATGTAAGTTCTTCGTCGTTTGTTTGTAGTGATCAAGTTATGAAATGCTGCAAGGTATGAGCTTGTGATGGGGTCCAATTGAATCCATCCATGCGCGAGCGACTCAGGCACCTGCAACCCCCATAAACCCCCTGCACAAGCCTGAAATCTGAAGAATGCTAGTGGAATTGACGGCGGTACGTATCGCTGCTCAACTCCACAGTGAATTGATCTGGGAGATGAGGTCGTGCACGTGATCACATTGGCCGGCTCACTGGCTACTGGCTCTAGCTTGTCCGAGCTCCCAGCCGCCAGCGGTTGGCTTTCTTTGGCAGCGAATGGAAAAACTGCGACTTTTCCCGACGACTTTTCAATTCTTCACCTCAAGCCGACGCATCTAATCCCCTCGAGCCACTCCGACTGGGTCCATTGACAAGCCATTGTCGAACGCCGACTATCGTCAATACCGACCCTTTCGCTCTTCGTCCCGTTCGCCCTTTTTTGCGACTTTAATTCCCAATGGCTTCGACCGGAGTGAACGTGCGTGTTATCCTCCCCGATTCGGCCGCTCGACCGTGTCCCAACCCCGAGCACTCGACTAAGTTGGGGAATGCGATCATTTGAGCGACAGAACTGGACGGTTTATGGACCCGAGGACTAATTGAGCCATTTATAGGTTTTGCGGTGGTCCGCCCTTGGCCTGGGTATCTTTTACGGTTTCACCCACCAGCGAGCGATTACTGCCTCGCAAAAGGCCGAGCATGCGCAGCACGAGTACGAGAAGAAGGAGAAGCTTATCCAGCAAGCCAAGGCCGAGTTTGCTAAGAAGAACAGCCCGACATCTGGCGACTCTGGTACGTCAGACCCAGTTTCGCCCCGGACGCACTCCTAGCAATTGGCCGCGGCATATTGCACATGCGAGACACACAACCTGTCGAGATCTCAAACTAATCATGCATGCAGTTATCACCGACCCCTCAGACCCCAAGTTTGATCTCGAGAAGCTGCTGTTGAAGGTGCAGAAGGAGAGCCCTTAAATATGTAATACCGGCGCGGGGAAACGCAACGCAAGATATGAGAAGGGAGAGGATGGAAACAATGGGAGGTTTCGGCGAAAAGGTTGACCAACCGTAGGGAAACAGGTCCTGCCGAGGCATAATCCGAGCCTCGAACCAGACTCGGTGTATGATTGAGGATATACAAGGCGGCCCTCCATAGATGTTTCCTTAGGTCCCTGTTTAACTCTGTGTACAGGTGTACAATATATCTACTTTAGACGACAAAAAAAACGTCAATGGTTTTGGCTAGGGCTTGTAACACTTGGGCATGTAATGGGATACTTTGAGCGGGAAAGCTAGTAAGTTTATCTCTGCGGGCTTATGATGATGATGATGTGTATCAGGTACGGATGGATGTACGCTTAGTTTTATAGCAAAAATCAAGTTGACGACGATAAGCGATACTGTTCCTTGAGGCAGTTTCTGTGATCAGTGAAGTGACATGCAGATGAGATTTGGCAAGCCGTTCACCTATATTGCATGCTATACTGGTCTATCCATCGAACTTGACGTAGAATGACCTGATCATCATCGTCTTCTTGATACGCCATAGCTTCGCCGGATAAACTGTGGCTTAGCACCTCACGGCCATAACCTGAAGAATGAGCTACCCTTAAGTTTTGAGTGGATGGCCGCGTAGGGGATACGTACCTCGGGGTGGGTCCCCACATTTACCTCCTGTACCTAGCTCCCCCGTCTCAGTAGTAAAGCTCCAAGCTGTCCTTCTGGTGGAGTTGAATATCATCTTGGGTTTCGGCTTCTGCAAGTTGCATCAACTCCAGGGTCAAACATCGTCGACAATCGCAACCCATCATGGCGGTAAAGACGGCAAAGACCGAAGACGTTCTCGCCGGAGTGAACGGACAAAACACTAGGACTCTATTAAGAGTCATCATTCTTCTCTTGATCGCTGGCGCAGCTGTGTCCAGTCGCCTCTTTTCTGTGATACGTAAGTTGCTTTCTTCCCATGATGGGTGAATGCCCTCAATTGTTGCTCTGGCTTTTCTGTCTGCCGAGTACAGAGGGTCCTCTTGTTTTAAGAATGCATCTTTTGCTAACTCGTCCGGTGTAGGCTTCGAAAGTATTATTCACGAATGTCAGTCTTGCTCATGCTAACAGATTGCTCCATCATGGCGAGCTAACCTTCAAGACAGTCGACCCGTGGTTCAACTTCCGCGCGACAAAATACCTCGTCGCCAATGGATTTTACAAGTTTTGGGATTGGTTCGATGACAGGACATGGCATCCTCTTGGGCGGGTTACCGGAGGCACCCTCTATCCTGGTCTGATGGTGACAAGCGGCGTCATCTACCACGCTCTTCGTGCCCTTACGGTTCCCGTCGATATTCGAAACATTTGTGTCCTTCTCGCCCCAGCCTTCTCTGGCCTGACAGCCTATGCTGCCTACCTACTTACCAATGAGATGACTACATCTTCATCCGCTGGTCTTTTTGCCGCAGTTTTCATGGGCATTGCACCGGGCTACATCTCTCGATCCGTGGCCGGTAGCTACGATAACGAGGCCATCGCCATCTTCCTTCTTGTTCTCACATTCTACCTCTGGGTTAAGGCCTTGAAGTTGGGCTCGATGCTTTGGGGTGCCCTTTGCGCGCTATCGTACGCCTACATGGTTGCGTCGTGGGGTGGATATGCTTTCATTACATGCCTACTGCCCGTCCATGCCTTCGTTCTCATCTGCATGGGCCGATACAGCGATCGCCTCTATGTCAGCTACACGACGTGGTACGCTATAGGTACCATGGCTAGTTTCCAGGTGCCTTTCGTCGGTTTCCTTTGTGTCAAGACCAATGAGCACATGCCCGCGCTTGGTGTGTATACACAAACATTCAATGCGACCCATGATACTAACATTGTCGTGTAGGTGTTTTTGGCCTCCTTCAGGTGATTGCATTCATTGTTTACGTCAAATCTGTTATCCCTGGACGACAAATCACAACCATCGTAGTTGCTGCTGGTGTCGCAACTTTCTTCGTCGGTCTCGCTGGCCTCATTCTTTTGACCTCTTTTGGATACATCGCGCCCTGGGGTGGTCGATTCTATTCATTATTCGACACCGGCTATGCCAAGATTCACATTCCCATCATTGCTTCAGTCTCTGAGCATCAGCCTACCGCATGGCCCTCGTTTTTCTTCGATCTTAACTTCCTCATCTGGCTCTTCCCCGCCGGCGTTTATATGTGCTTCCAGAACCTCGCGGATGAGCATGTATTCATTGTTGTCTATGCTCTGTTTGCAAGCTACTTTGCTGGTGTTATGGTCCGCCTGATGCTCACACTGACACCTGTTGTGTGCGTTGCTGCTGCCATGGCTGCCTCTCAGCTCCTCGACACCTATCTGCGGGTCAACCAGCCCGAGGCTGCACAAGGCGAGGCTGTTGATGGATCCAAAAAGGCCAAGGGTGCCCTCCGAGCGACTGCGAAGCCCGACGTCGGTATTTACACTACCTTGTCCAAAATTACGGTTGTTGCCGGCATGGTCATCTACCTGGTCATGTTTGTTACTCACTGCACATGGGTCACCTCCAACGCCTACTCAGCCCCCTCTGTTGTCCTGTCCAGTCGACGCATGGATGGTAGCCCGGTCATCATTGATGACTATCGGGAGGCCTATCAGTGGCTCCGACAGAACACCGGCAAAGACGCCAAGATCATGTCATGGTGGGACTATGGTTATCAGATTGGTGGTATGGCTGACCGACCAACGCTTGTCGACAACAACACCTGGAACAACACCCACATCGCTACTGTTGGCAAGGCCATGAGTTCGCGCGAAGAGGTCAGCTATCCCATCATGCGCCAGCACGAGGTCGACTATGTCCTCGTCGTCTTTGGTGGCGTTCTTGGCTACTCCGGAGATGATATCAACAAGTTCCTCTGGATGGTTCGCATTGCGGAGGGCATCTGGCCCGATGAGGTGAAAGAGCGCAACTTCTTCACTGAACGCGGCGAATACAGAGTTGATGCCGGTGCTACCGAGACCATGAAGAACAGCTTGATGTAAGTAAACTTCTGCACGGCGATTGATCGCCACGCTAACAGGCTGCTTTCAGGTACAAAATGTCTTACCACAACTTCAACAAGACGAACTCCCCTGGAAAGATCGTTGATCGAGTCCGGGGTGTTAAAATGCCCGATACAAGCCCCACACTCGATGTATTGGAGGAAGCCTTCACCAGTGAGAATTGGCTCATCCGCATTTATAAGGTCAAGGATCTTGACAACGTTGGCCGTGATCATTTTGAAGCGGGTGCCTTCAGCCGTGGGCAGAAGAAGAAGAAGGCGGTTCAAAAGCGAGGTGCCCGTGTTCTCCGGGTGGATTAGATGGAGAACGAGCTTTTGGTGCTGGAGCCTAGGAAGAAAGGATAAAGGTTCCCGGTTTAGCTCGCATTTAGACAAAATTGAATTCAATATGTATATCAGTGTAAGTTTTGGTTCGAAAGAGATTTCTCTGTCTCATGCAAGTGGCGTTGAAGCAACTCGTGCATGTTCAGTGTGTTTGCTGCCATATGCCATGTTAATGGTCGGTCTATCAGCGGCAACAAAGAGTGGCATGAGAGGCTTTGGCATGTTTGCTTGATAAAGCTAAGGAAAGAGAAGAGGGGAAGGGAAATAAGGGCACTGTCGTTTGCCAGCCTGAAAACGCGTGAACACAACGACAAGATTGATTGCTGATGTTGAACACGAAGTCGGTGACTTTATCCGCATGCCCGAACAGAAAGTCGTGTACAAGATAGGGGGATGTCTTCTCCTTCTCTCGTCTTCATACTCATTGCCATCTTCATCTTCACTTGACAGATATCTATTCTTTCTCTGGTGTTTACGCTACTGTCTTAACATTTTACGAATTTCCTCGAAGATAACCGTACAGGAGCAACATCCCTTGTGTCTTGTAGGCCTTGAGCAGAAATCAAAAGTGCCAGCATAATCTTCTAGATCAAAATCATCAGAAGAGCCCTTTGTGACGGGAGTCAGTGAGCTCCTTCCTCGGTCAAATATCAGAACGGAGCATCAAGCTCATCTTTCCTTTCACTATCTCCCTTTAGAAATCAGACTTTTGGTCGCTACAACCAAAGACGCAGTCTAGGATCTGCGAGCTCTGGACACTTATCAGTCCTGTTTTGGTGATCTCTAAGCTGCCACCTGTAGAAACAGGTGACAGTTCTTGCCAGCTGCCGACGGCCGTCGTAACAACTACCTCCATTCAACTTTTCCAGAGTCGCCCACAATTTTAAAGGATATCAAAAAACTCAAGCAAACGAAGAAATTCCTCTAGGACCTCACAGAAACCGGTTTCTTCCTTCTCCTCTTACCTCTCTTCTTTCTTCTACCATTCCCGTCCACTCTCCTTCTCATTATATACCACCACCAAATCGACATCTGTATACGAATATCAAGGAAGCCGCCTTACCCTCTCTCAGGAGACTTGACTTCTCCTGGCTGCAGCGTAATGAATATCTTTAACAAAGCTATTCGGCGCCGCCGCCATCGGTCTGACCATGATGTCGATCTATTGAGTGCTGCCTTCGGCCTCCCATTTCTGCGTGGCAATGGATCTGGAAATAACAGCGCTCGCCGTGTGGCGCTCGACTACGTATCTGAATCTGAATCTGAATGCGGTGATGGCAGTGAAGACGCCTCCGAGGGTGCGTTTTCTTCGTCTTCTTCGGAAGATCGAGGGCGTCCACAACGTGGCTATGACATATCTGAAAGAGTCTCTACGTCCCGTCCACTTCCTCATTCGTCTCCTCATCCTTCCAAAAGATCTCCAAAGAGAAAGAAGCATCATCATCAACATCTCGCCAAGTCATCACCTCGCTCAAGTCCCCGGAAGTCGTCTCGTCGACAGGGATCTCGCTCAAGCTCTCGAAGATCGACCGCCGAGATCATGAACAGTCAGCAACAGCCTGTTTCTCATGTGCGGCCTTCTGCGACATTTCCCCCTCAATTTTCTATTCCTTTGTCGAAGCAACATTGTAATATTGTACAGTCTTCATCATTTCCTATTCCTTCTCTGAGCCAGCCTCTCAGGGTCCCAGTGTGTCAACATTTCTCTCAGCAGCCAGTGTACTATCATCACCAGATCAACTACGTTCCGCACCAGCCATCTCCCCTGATGCAAGTTCATCCAGCTCAGTATATTGCGCCTGTTCTCCAACCGGTCGCAGCACGAACTCCTGCATCTGATCAAGCACCAACAGTCTCCATACCTCCTGCGGCATTCAAAAACACCTTGAATTCAGCAGGGGAACGTGGTGGCCGCCACAAAAGGCCTGGCAACCAGGGAGACACCAAGGTTTCCGGTCCGCTGACAAACGAAGTGCAACGCCTACAGAAACATATTGAAGCCAAAATGGCTGACTTGGCCGAGGAGCCCAACAGCAGAATCCTGCGTCGCGACCTCCGCCGCCTTCAAGACAGACTTAATTTTTCACTGAACAAGGCTATCACAACAAGCAAAAGGCCCCACGCAAGACAAGTATCACTCTCCACTTCCAGCGACTTCACGCAACCAGCCCATGATAATAAGACTGCACTTGAAAAAGACTTTCAGCAAAGCCGGAAGCGAGAGCAATGTGGTCAACGAGATGTGAGTCCTCAGCGCATCGAACGCCATCACGTTTGCACGGAGTGTGGAAACATGCGTTCGGCGCTCTACCACAAGAAGTTTCCTGTTGGCCCAGGACCATCCACTAAGATCAATCTCTGCGAGAGCTGCCGAGAGATGGAATACAAGCGAGGTGTAGTTCGCCAGTACCACTTCTGTTCCAATTGTGGAAGCGCGAGGTCCAAGACATTTCATGCCCAGCACCCAGTCTTTCCAGGAGAGCCAATCTTCACAAACTACTGCGATGCCTGTGTCCTAGAGTTCCACTACAATGGAAGCCTGCCAGATGACTCTGTGATTGGACTGGTATGTTGACCGAAAATCGTAAACATCGGATGACAGCTAACATGCAGTAACAGGCTCCCAGACTGAAGGACCACATAGCCAGGCGAGCTGCCATTCAAAAGGAAGATGACATGGATTCTCTGACTGTCAATCGCCATCGCAATCGTAAGAAAGGAGAACCGAAAGCATCCCTTGACCAAGAAGAGGCCACCAAGTACGAGAAACAGCACGAGAAACAGCCTCATACGGCTGAGAAGATCCGCGGAAGGCATCCTAAACCACGAGAGCCCAGAGACAATGTCGTTTCCTCAGAAACCACCGTCGTTTCCCCAGAGTCTTCTTACTGTCCCTCGAGAATAACGGGGTCTTCTGGCCGCCGAGCAGAGCGAAAGTCATCGGGAGATACCAACAATCCTCCCCCTCAGAAGGAGAGCGAAAAGCGGCCTCGGAATTACCAGGCACCCTATGTCGAGGACTCGGTTTCGACGGCTCACTCCAAAGGAGACGCCCATATTGATAGCCATGAAGGTGAAATGGCTGGTCAGAAGTTCGTGAACAAGGTGTATGAGCCATGGAAGACTCTTCCGCTTGACTTTGTTCTCAAGTCCGCAATGGCCAGTGATCGGTCATCTTCGGACGGCTCCGGAAAAGTCCAAGATGCAGCAGAAAAGGAACCACATCGACCGCGCGAGAAGTCTCTTGACTCTGAACGGTCTGACCAGAGCTCCTCCAAGTCTTCCGGTAGTAAGACTGTGAGATTCAAGAAGTCTGTTCATGTTCGTACTCCCTTGACCCACGAGGGGGATACTGAGTTCTCAGAGCCTGAGTCTCCCACCAGAGTGAGGCTCCCAGGATCCCCTCTCATCTCACGCAAGAAGCCATCGTATTACAACAGCTATTCGCCTGAAAGAAAGGCCACAGACAAGTACCTCCACCCTCATTATGGCCAATCTTCAAGGAATAGTTCGGTGCCCAACCGCGAGAACTTGCGTACACCAGACGACTTTCGCGCCGGAGCACCTTCGAAGGGCTACTCTCAGGGTGCTTTCAGCAAAGATTTTGATAACGGTGGAGACTGGGATTCCTTCCGAAGTCCTGCGTACTCCTACGTAGAGCAGTATACAGATGACAGCCTCGTGCATGAACACCATGAGATGAAGGAAGGATTCCAGGCGCCAATTCCCAAGTTTCACGACTACAGCTACCATGATCAGTATATGGAGTCCACTGCATCTCTCCCATCCCGTATGTCTTCAGGAAGCGTGTTTTCATCCTTCTTCAAGAAGAAAAAGAATAAATCGTCTTCCGTCCCCCCAGGCGATCGAGCGGGCTCATCCCCCCCAAGTCACAACTTTAACGAGACTGCCAGAGACAATTAGGAACAATTTGGCCCTCGCAGTTTCACTGACAGCCAGACAACTCCATGTCCCCAGCAGTTTAGGTGCTTGTCAAACATTTTTACTGCCTCATTTACGGATCCTGACTCGTGCAGTTTCATCGACAGGGATTCAAATTTTGACAAGACTGAGGGTCAAGCCAGCGGCAACCCTTATTATACACCTCGCCAGCACAGCTTTCCGGAATTTGACTACTGCACTTCTTCTATTAGATCTGATAATTCGCCAAAAAAAGAGCACGCCTCCAAACAAAGCTCACCTACCGAGTTGGACACGTCTGTGTGGAAGAATGCATTTGATCCTATCCCAACAGTTGAGGAGGCGAGCACTGTTGATGACTCCCATGGGAGTGTATCTGACCACATTGGTGAGTCCTGACCAAGACTAATCCTGTCAATCTTGTCAATCTTGTCGACTAACGTTCAAGCCTCGTAGAGTACAAACTCATTGTGGAGGCCGCTTCTTCAGTCAGTGAGGAAGACGGTGAAGTATCTTCTGGTCAAGATTTCAACGAGTTTGGTGAAACCATCCGGAACCCTTCTTTTCATGATACGCTGCCCCTTCAGCCTCTCATAGACGGCATCGCTGTCTAAAACTTGATAATCGCCAGCATGCTTATACAAGACATCACCACACTTTCACTTGAGCCTAGTGATTAAGCTCCTTAACGAGAAGATTTGTGGAAATGAACCTTTTGGGAACAAAATGTATGAACGTTGGATGCATGAGCATCGGCCCATGGACGGCTGGGCCCGGATGATGAAAAGTTGAAATGAGCTCGGTTACGAGATATGCTTATGATTTGTATGAGGAGGGTTATGATTGTATGACAAGCGCTCTTTTGGCAAAACTTGCTATTGTATTATTAGAAATAGAATGGCTTAATGCCTGATGTATTATGAACCGGCCTCCCCACATGTTCTGATTCATGTTCCGTCACAGCCAAGATATATCAGTCGGGTGATAGGAGAGATGCGCAAAGTCTTCAATTACAAGATATATCATTTTCTATGTAGTGTGTTCTGCATTTTCCCACATATACTCCTCCAAGATGCCCATGATAGCAGGATCTATCTCCATCCAGATAAGCCCCTTTCGCCGAGAAGAACGATGAATCTAGCTGTTAACAGCGTTCGTCATCCCCATAGTTTCCTATAGTACCAGCCAATTCTCGTGCTTAGCCCATATGCCCGCCAGAAATGCCAATGGAAAAGAAAAGAAATCACAGCTCCGTGTCCATGGCAACAGTTCAAGGACTGGAGACTTAAGTAAATACAAACGCCCCTCTAGCAAATCGTATATATGTTTCGTTTCGTCACTGGATCGAGAGGTTGTTGTCAGAGCTCATACGAAACATCAGAGGTTCACGATAGTTACTCGTTCCTGGTGCGCTTGCCGGTGAAGCCATTCGCAACAAAGGGGTTTGTCTAGTGTCAAGATACGCGATGGCCTCTTTTCGCTTCTTCTCGAAAGCGCGACTTCGTTCTTGTTCTCTTTCAATGTTTTCCGTACGTTCCCGTAGATCAGCGTTGATTGCATCCTTAATCTTCTTCTTCTCGATGACCTCCTTGATCCGCCTCTCCGCCCTCTGACACGCAGAGTCAAGCTTCTGAGAGAGTGGTGGAGATGCGAGTTGTAGGCCTTGGTTCTCCTCACGGGCCTGTGAAGAGGCACCCCAGAAGCACTGAAATACGAGCTTTGTCTGCGTGCTCTTTCTATCGCCCCATATCATCACTGTGTCGCCGTTCCAAATTCGAGCCCAATGGTGTGAGGGGCCGCTGTGGTTCTTGGCATCAGAAGAAGCAAGTTGGTAACCATTGATACTGATACCAACGGATGCTTTGGTCGAGATGTAAAACCCGTACTCGTTCGGATCTCCGGCATCTCGAAGCCAAGGAGGAGGGACTTTATCAGGATCCTTTGAAGGGTCGAAGGTGCCATCTTCTTTCCAAAGCAGCAGTTTAAACGCATACTTTGGCACTCGAGATTCTTGTATATCTCTGAAGACCACAGTATTTGCCGGGCCACGGCCGAATGAGACCAGAGTATCTTTGATGGGAATGCTAATCCCAGGGACACACGAATCATGATGAGACTCAAGCACGCCAATGGCACGTCTATTGAGCTCATCTTCCTGGACCGGGACGATTATCTGCGTGTGGGTAGGCAAAGTGTCGGGAATCTGAGAGTTCTCAAGCGGGGCGGCAGTTGGAGGAAACTCCAGGGGCTCATCAGCCGCTGTGTCCTGAGGTGTCCGCGAGCTTCGTCGAGCTTGGTTGACCTGTGACCCGGCTTTGGAGACGGGAGAGAAATACTTCATCGCAAGATCCCATAACGGCGATTTTCCGGGCTCGAATTTTTCATTCCTTGCCGCCGCACCCCGCTCGAAAGCTTTGTGTTGCAAATGTGTGAGCTCCGGATAGTCGAAGTGCCATGTTGTCTTGTCTTGCTCCCAGAAACACGTCTTGTTGTAAGGCTTATCGATTTGACGCCCTGAAGCTTGCTTCTCGGCAGATGGTACTTGCACCAACAGTTTGTACTCTTCAAGTACGTCATTTGCTAGATCCTCAATATTGCCTTCCGACTTAAGTCTTTTCATCGTAGGTTTTCCTTGGGGTGTGTTATCGAACTCATCGCTTGTATCATATGACGGAGGTTTTCGTTTACTGGTATTGAAGTCTGCCGATTGTAGAGAACAACGCGATTGTCCAGGACCTTGTAGGCTTGGCTCATTCCCGCCAAGGCTCTGCGATGCCACGTCCTCAACCAGACTCTGAAGTTGGTCCTCAGACTGATTCTGTGCCACTGAAATATTATTCTGGCGATATGTTCGACGATTCCTGTTCCTGGGCGCAACCAACTCGTCCGATTGATATGCTTCGTCTTCATCCTTGCGGAGGATTTCAGTCCCGTCTGCGCTAGGGTTGCTGCTGTTCTCGAGGTTGAGATAATCTTCCGGGATAACTCCTGAGCTACCAATCGCTGAGACACCAACTTCTCCGAAGAGTCTGGGCTGGTTCGATTCCAGTGGTACCGTTGGGGTTTCTTTATCTGACTCTTCGCCCATGGAGTCACTAACCCTATCTTCTTCGTAGTGTCTAGGTTGCAACTGGGAAAAGTTGTCAAACATATCGTCATCCGAAATCTCGTCAAAGGATTGTGAAGCGTTGATGATAGAGTCTTCGCCGGAAGACCATGGGTGGCTTTCGAGTTCTGCCACGGTTGCTCGGTTTTCTGGCCGGCGCTGGAGCATTCTGCAGAGGAAGTCTATAGCTTGCTCTGACACATCATTCCTCTGCAGTGGTGCGATATTCAGCCGGGTAGTCATAATCTTGTGTAACAGCTCAGAGTAGCTGATGCCACTCTTGACAGGATAAGGAGGTGACGCAGTCAGAGCATAAAACAAGACCCCACCTAGAGACCAGATGTCAACGGCGTGGTTGTATCTCTGGCCCAGTGGACGTCTCATCTTCTTTCCTCGACTACGTACGCCGTCATCATCATACTCGGCATATTCTGTATACACCTCAGGGGCGCAATAAAGCAAGGTGCCACAAAACGTTCGCAGGAAGGTCTGTTCGCTGTCGACCATTTTAGACAAACCAAAGTCGGTGAGCTTGAGATCAATTGGATTGAGTGAATTTATGAGGATGTTGTCTGGTTTGACGTCGCGATGAGTGATGTTGTTGGCGTGTAGATATCCCAAGGCACCCAGGAGCTGCCCTGACATGGTTCGAACAACATCCTCCCTCAGAGCCTTTTGGTCTGAGATGAGTTTTCCCAAATCACCACCGGGCACAAATTCCATAATGATGATTAGCAATCGGTCATCCCATTCAAAGTGCTCCATGTAGCGAACAATGTGGGGCTGTTAAGTTGAGTTAGCAACGGAAGCGGGTAGCAAGGCGCAAAACTCACATGCTTAACTCGCTGCATGATCTTCATCTCATTCTCTACCTTCTGATCAAGGACGCCGTTCTTGATAAAACGACGCTTTTCGATCTCTTTAGCGGCATATGGTAACCCGTCATACTTTGAGGTGACCCTGTGGACGACTGCGAAGGCACCCTTTCCGATCGAGCCGGTTCTGTTATATTTTCCGGAGCCCGTCCATTCCCGTGGTGCGTCTCTTCTTTTAGGCAACGTCTGAGGAGTACGCTGGGTTATCTCATTGGTCTCTTCTCTCTTGAGATTTGTCTGGGCAGGTTGCTTGAAGAGATCAACGTGGCCGCCTGGCCCGGGCGTGATGGTCTCATTCTGGCGTGGCAGCCCATGACGTGTGAAGAAATCGTCGACTTTATCGGTGTATGCTTGGTCATACTCGTTATCACGCCTTGGTATGCGGACTCGGAAAGTCAAGTCCCGGGCCTCCTTATGGAGATAGATCTTGATGATGGAGCCAGAACTCAACACCCACTTGCTAATGGGAGGGTCACTTCTTCCCTTGGCTTGAGGGTGGGAAGTTAAAAGATGATCATCCACAATGGTACCGTTGGTCGATTGGTCCTCGACCATGACAGTGCCATATTCGTTAACGTAAATCCGGAAATGAATGTTACTGATTCTTTTCAAGGGATCGTTGACAAACACAACGTCGCATCGCACAGGGTTTCGACCAAAGACAAAGCCGGCCTTCGGGGTCTTGAGGTGCGACGACAGACGTAGGATGATGGCATGGGTGCCGGTGCCGGTCGGATTGGCGAGAAAACGGGCTGCTTGATCTTCCAAGGCATAGTCGGGTTCGACGCCATCCGCTTCGTCTTTTCCAATGATGTGTGGGGAGTTTTCGCTGACCAGGCGTTCGAGTTCGACACGGGCAGAATCAGAGTGTGGGTAGAGGACGCATATTATGTCGGAGATATCTTCATCTGAGAAGCCTGAATTCTGCTTCCCGACACGGCGCGGATCCAGAACGTTCTGCGTCGCTTCCAGAGGGAGGTCAGCTCGAAGAAGAGGGAGCAATGGGTAGATGGGCAGGCGTACCTTGCGTGGGCTCGTCGCCGTCCATTGGAGGGACCCGAGCAGCCTACGCTGCAAAGCAATGCAAGACCCTCGTAGAAATTTTCAATGGGGCCAAGTTGAGGCAAATCGGGAGGTTGTGCTAAAAAGTCGAGGCGATCACGGGCGCATCTAGCAAGAGGCTTGAAAGTCCTGGGCGCAGCTATAGTTGGGGTAACAACCAGCCAAAAGTTTGTATGTCTCAGCGCGGCCGAGTCGAGACACTAGCTGTGCGAATCTTGTATATCAAAATTGCGTATGTTGAAAGGCAAGAAAGCAAATAAAAAGAGACGAGAGACAGACAAGTGAAGAGTATCGAGAGACCAGGAGAGGGGAACAGGATGGAAAAAGAAACGACAAGGGACTTTGAGGTTCAAGTATTGGATGGGACGGCAGGGACGAGGGATGAGGGACGTCACGACCGACAGTTTCCTCAAGGGCCAGGTCGTTACTGACGCTGGTTGGCTGATATCAATCGGAATCTGGGTTGACGGCGCTAGCTGACCTATCAGATTCGAATCTAAGAGGGTATTAGGCACCCTCTAGTGACCGCTTCTAGGCTGATAAATCCCCAAGAGAGCAAAGTCACAGTGGGGAGAAGCCGTTTGAGTGCCGTTCATGATCACCAACGGGGCGGCGACCCCTTACCTCCACTGACAGAGTGGAAACGGTCAGTACTGTACATCCTCGGATGCCTCAGCAACCAGGGAGGGTTATAAAAAAAAAAGGCAAGCTCATCTGATTCAACAAAACAAGGTCACATCACGTTTCTTTTCTTGTAACACGGGCGCGTGAAAATGGCACTCGGGGCACGTTCATGTCACGCGCTTTGTCACTTCACTAACAATCACAGCCTACAAGTACAAGAATCTACGTCAGCTCATCAGGCGCTTACCAACAATGCTTTGCCCTCGAGACTCGCCTTCAGAATTGAGCGGGTCGAGCAAAGTCACTGGACAGCAACGCCTGCCAAAGGTCTCAGCTTAGTTCAAGCAACATCATGAACCAATAGATGGCTTTCTGCTCAACTTTTGCTATTTACGTCATCATATTAGACAGAAAACAATTGGGTTTTTCTTTTTTTCACCAAGCACGAAAGAATTATATTACTCCCGGCGATTAGTACCTTGTTTTACGTGCCATCCATCACAGAAGCTTATTTGCACCTCATGAACGCGAAAAGTCAAATTCACGTCACTATAATTCTTAGATGAGAAAGAAATATATCTTAGCTATACTCAAAATGCATCTATAAGCAAATATGCTACCCTTTCCAAACATAATGTAGTCCTTTCTTTGTATGCCCAGGAGTATAACCTACTAATGCAATTGGTTTCAACCCGCTGCCCCCAAATAAGCATGTCTTGCCATTTCCCGAACGCCATGTAATATATGCAGCCCCTTCATGTTTGCTCCAAATCGCTGCAATCATCCAAATATCCATAGTCTTAGTCAAGTAGTAGTATAACTAGACCCTTCCCTATTCGCTACTAGAACGCTTGTCCTTGATACTGGGGATGAACGTTTCGAGTGGTTTGCTGAGCTCCAGGCGATGGGCCGTATTGACCCTGAGGTGGTACGAAGCGAGGGTCAACCTGCTGCGCAGCCCGGAGTGGACGCGAGAAACTGTTCGCCTGTCCATGTCCTCCCATCTGCTGAGGTGCCGGTCCGTACGGCGATCCACCGGGAGTATACTGACCAGCTGGTTGGCCCATGGGGCTGTATGGGGAAATGTTACCAGCACCTATCATTGGCTGTTGATATCCTTGCTGATAGTTCTGTTGTTGATGGGCCTGCTGGTACGCAATCTGTTGCTGCTGGGCCATTTGCTGTTGCATCATTTGCTGCTGAGCCATTTGTTGCTGCGCGATCTGCTGCTGGTACGCCATGGCAGCCTGTTGCTGCTGTCGCTGGCTGATCGCATGCTGGACTGCCTGGCTGTTCACTCCTTGCTTCATCTGTTGCTTTTCTCTTTCCCGTGCTTCGATAGTACCAACTAAACCTGATCCAGAGGAGGCTTGTCTCTGATGGCCGGGCACAAAGCTACCCTGGGAACCTTGTCTCTGGTGTCCTGGCACACTGATCAATGGTTGACCTGTGAGGCGGGCAACATGCTCCTGCTCCCGAGCACTGAGGTGGCTAGATGTCTCCCCAGAACTTGCAAAGTTCAAGGTCGAACTAGCACCCCGCGATCCAGGTCGGGCAAGCAGATCAGCAGAGCTGCTACGAGAGTGGCGACCGTTCTGGATAGCTTGTAGCATGTCAGAGGAACTAGTTCGTTTCATGCCTGAGCTGGGTGAGCCGCCCAAAGTGTTGCTGGATGCACTCCGAGCATGAGCCGCCCTTTGCTGCACGAATTCTTCGGGGCTTAACCCGTGTGCATTGCTCGGAGGAGTTGAGGCGCCGGGCTGCCATGCCATAGTGCGCTTTGGGTCTGGTGATTCCTTACGCTCAAGAGATCCCTGGGAACCCGAGGATTTATGAGGCGGGGGCGTTGGCCCTTGAGCCCCGGGTGTATGCGGTCTCTGTGATGGTCCGCCAGGAGTGAGAGCGCCGGGGGGTTTATTGCGGTCCTTGGTGGCTGCGTAATTAATGGTTGGGCCGAAATTAATATCTGGTATATCAAAGCCGGGATTTCGAGGATCAGGCTCCTCAGCGCCACCAACAGTCTTCAGGACACCAGCTCGGGGCTTTGGTTCGCTGTATTGGTATGTGTCTACGAAGTTCTTGAGGCTGCTAGTGGGAGAATTATCCTCATAATGACTGCTTTGGTTGCTCGTGTGACTTTCTTGCCTGCCTGGTGGCCCTGGTCGCCTCTCTGAGTTGGGGGTCCCTTGCCGAGGTGTCTGGCGGCCTTGGTCGAACGCATAATGGTCAATTATTTCATTCGTGGTGATTCCACTGCTACCAGACATGGTGTTTCCCTTAGAATTTTCAAAAGGAGCAGGTGGGGGAGGTCCGCCTGGCACAGGCTTCCGATGGCCCATTGGTCCTGGTGGTCCATGAGGAGGTCCGTTAGGGCGATAACCCGGAGGGCCAGGGGGCCCGGGACGCCCCGGTCCAGGACGATAATTACCATGGGGACCGGGTGGCGGAGGCATATGGCCAGGAGGAGGGCCATTGCCACGACCTCGAGGGTCGGAAGGTCTACGTCCATCAGGGCCAGGTCGTCGAGGGTCAGACGGTCGGCGACCATCGGGACCCATATCAGGCCGACGGTTGGCATTTTGAGGGTGGGGGGGTCGTTGTTGAGGTGGCATGCCGGGAGGCATCGGAGATCGCCGCCCTTCTGAAGTTCCAGGACGTGAGTTGGACCCGCGGCCATATGTATTAGGAGGCCCAAGCGGGGGCTGGGCCAGTGGCGATCGTGATCGTTGTTGCGACAAGTTGGCCGGTGGAGGAAGACTGTTGGAAGAGGGATCCTGATTCAGTGAGCTTAAAGCTTCACGCGAACGGTTGTCGTTAGCAGATATCCCTACGGAGTTGGCGTGTGGTGGCAGTACCGATGGTCCAGATCTTGCAGCGTCCACCTCATCTCCTCTTGGAGAAGGATTCGAATCGTTCGGTCCACCCAATCCTCCAGCTGTGGCAAGCTGGGCCAGAGTTGTGACGGAGAGCCTACTATTAGCCCGTCTAAGCTCAGGGGAATGATAGGCTCTGCTGACTGGGCGAGCCTGCGACCCGTGACTGAAGGCTGGGGGTCGTGAGACTGGTTCAGGGGTATGCATCTGACGCATGCCATCCAAGTCTTTCAGGGGAGGAGAGCCAGAAGGAGCTCGTTCATTCTGGTAAGCGGGACTTTCATCACGAGAAGCTTGGTTATGGCGGGGAGCGCCAACGGGAGTCTGTCCACGTTGTGGCGAGCCTGAGTAAGGGCTATTACCGTTGGTACCAGGACGGAAAGGAGGGCCTCCCAATTGGTTGGGGTCGGATGAGTTACGACCATGTCCTCCGAAGGCAATCCTCGCAGGATCTGCGGGAGCTGAGTCTGTTCGAGTGCGCTCAGTAAGAGAGAAGGATCGCGAGGATCTGGTTGGGACTTGTTCATCCGAAAATCCGGCCTTAGGTTTCGGAGGTCCATCACCAAAGCTTAGTCGAACACTCTTTCGACTGTTGCTTCGAGAACGCGTCGTGGGTGCATCATCCACAGCATTCATGCGAGTACCGGTGCATTCCTTGAGCTTCTTTCTCCAATCTCTCTCGCCCCATCCAGAGCTACCATCCTCGAGAATCAGGTTGGAAACATCCAAATTCTCAAGATAGCCGTAACGGCGGCTCTTAGGCATAGCAAACATGAGAGATCTGGAGTCAAGTGTGCTGGCAACAAGTCTCCCAGGTCTGCCGTAAAGGCCAAAGGTATCCCAGGTGGGAAAGAGGAAACGCAGCAACATCTCGAATCCGCTGACGGCAGGGTGTGTCTCAGGCATGATGAAGACGAAACCTTCAGTAGACGAGGGAGGATCAGTGTGAATAGCAATGTTACCCTCAACCTTGAGTAAGGTCGACGCGTCAATCAATGACTTAGACTGAGGATATATGGCATAGGCAGAGTAGGCGTCGGTGATGGTAGCAATTGGCTGCATCTTCTTCTGCTTCTTGCCATCCTTTCGCTGGTCGTAGAACTTGATGTCTCCCTTGAGTGTGGGAACAGGGGATCGATCGTAAGGAGACCTCTTCTTGAGCTCCTTCTGGAGCTTTGCATACTGCTTTTCGTCAGGAGGGGTGATGACACACCAGCATCGTCTCCAAGGTACACCAGCGCCGAATCGGACTCTAACCCATTCTTCGGTGGGGAATCGTGCCCTCTCCATGATGACACCAATGTTGTTGAGCGATTTGCCTTTGCCCGCAATCAGAGCGCCAGTATAGGCCTCCTGCAGAGAGGAGTGCTCGAAAATAGCTAGTCGAATGCCGGCAGTCCATTGCAACAGCGAGTGTCGCGAGTTGAAATGGAGGAGATATCTGTTTCTTCCAGCCGTTGAGATGCTCAGGATGTTCTGTAGCGGTTGCTCGTCTGAAGATCTTGTAGGCAGCGACTCGATCTGTGACGAAATTGTGTTAGTCAAGTGTGAAGATATAGTCACGCGAGTGGGTTATTCACCATTTTGATCGAGGCATCTGTCAAGTTAATAAACTTGGGCAAGACTTCGCCGTCCTCGCCAGCTGCATCTAGTTCTGTGGCGTCCCATAGTGACAAGACGGTTCCCACAAGCTGGGCAAAACACTCTGTCCAGGTTCTATCAGGGTTGGGTTTGCCCTCTGTAAACAACTTTGTTAGCTGAACATCCTTGCAGTACATGTGTAAATGGTTGAGTGTGGAGCAAACTTGGCGCCACAGGGGTGCAATTGTGGAGGGGAACAAGCGGCAATGGAAGCTAGATCGAGCGTACGTGTATTCTGGTCATCGAGTTTGAGGAAATAACCCTCTTGGTACAGCTTGTTGGAATGGCTGTTGAGGAATGAAAAGATAGGCTGAAGTTCGGGGATTGTATCCTCAGTGATATCCATGATGGGTGGTTGGTGAGCCAGGACCATGGACGGGGGTCGTGATGATGCAGCAGATGAACTGCGTCTTCGGCGAGCAGAAGGTTCGATTGGGGAGCCGCCGTTTATGGGAGTGCCATAATCTGGCCGCGAAGGCGGTGTATTTGGCCGAGAAATGTCGGTACTGACTCGGTGATCGGGAAAGGGTTCTGCAGCAGAGTTCGTCTTGCGGTGCCCTGGTCTGTGAGGTGAATTTGACGGAGGAGAAGTTGAGGGCGGCGGTGTCTTTGTGCCCGCAGAGAACTGGGACATAAAAGAGAGGACTAAAATATTGGCACCAACGAGTTAGTACGGGATGAGGTGAGATGTTATGAACAGAATGGCATGCAGCCCCTGGAGGAAGAGAGCCCGTCGCTCAGTCCATTGAACCAAAAGAAACGGACCCCTAGATGAACTAGCCAAGGGCATTTTGGGCCACCACACGTCAACGTATAGTGGATGTAAAAGCCCCCGCCGTTCCGAGAAGTACCCATAAGCAGCCCCCTGGCTGTGGTTACAGGCGTAGAGCTGCCACCGTGCAGTGTGCATACATCATGACATGGGCAAGCCCGCCTAGACTTAGACTGGGCCAACGCCAGGGCAAGCTGGGACCAGCAAACCACTAGCGCCGTCTTCTGTCTTGTCGGGTCGTAAAGCGACGCAACGCAACGTACGCGGCGGACGATCAAAGACAAGTCCAGGCAGTGCTGGAATGAGATTCACGAATGCACAATATTTGATGGTACGCACCTCGATTTCGACCCATTTTGTCCACTATGCTCGGCCTGCGAATGAGGAAATTTCTGAGACAAAATATCAAAAAAGAAAATCAGGCCAACTGGTGCCCAGGAACAACAAACAGCAAAAGGGAGAGAGCTGCCAGGTCAGTAGTTGACCAGATCAACTGTGCAAGGGATGCTTCGAGAGGTGTGAGGTGCGTCAGCCACAATACTGACGACAGTCTGGTACCGTAATTTCCAGCCAAGCTTGATTATCGCTGGGCATTCAATATCAGGGTGAATCCAAGGTCCAGGAGTGAGGAGGAAAGAAGAAGAAAACAGGCCCTTGCGTGCGGGACGATTCAGATGTAGGTGAAGTGGGCGCTTCTTGTATGTGCGACTTTATTAGACTCTAGACTCCCTTTAGAACTCGGCGCCGGACCGTATCCATTCAAAGGTGGTGCTGCGGCGGGTGCGAAGGCAGATTGCGGATGCAGATACGGATGCTTCGGGCGACTGACATGTCAGTCAGTACTTATTAACCGGCCAAGGATGACCAGCCCTGGTACAGCTGGTCAAGGTCAAAACTGTGGTGAACTACCGTAAAAGGAATTGCAGCAACTGAGCGAGCGACAAGTGAAGGTGACGAGAACCTAGGCGATGGAAGTCTTGGCTCTGAGTATGGGGTCGGTCGGTAATTTCTTATAAGCCGTGGCCGTGATTTGGTGATTTCAGTGGTTATGTTAATACGCGGAAGCCGGCGTCGGCGGGCTTGAAAAAGATCGTCACTCGGTGGTCGGCGGCGATGGCAATTGGATGTCAATGTCAATGTCAACGGCACTCCGTTAGTGGTCGGTGCAGCGCTGTAAATGCTCGCCCTATGTTGCGTGCGTTGAGCTTTAAATGGAGATGAGTCGTTCAGAACGTACACCTTTTCCAGGGTTTCGACCTGCGGGCTTTCGTTGTTTAATAAATCTGTCAGAGGCTGGTAGGGACCCAGAAATCGCAACGTCAAGAGCAGGTTTTCTTGGAAAAAAGAGGACCTCCAACAAGCTTCAAGCCTGATCCAATGCTGCGATCTCCAGCCAGCGCGGGGGTCTCTTTACTGATAAGTCCCACGAGTTGAGCAACCTTCAGCTAGAGTTGTCTCCGGAGCTGGTAACAAGAGGGTCCGGACTTGGGCGATCCTGCTTGCTTGCTTGCCTGCCTGCATACGAAAATGTGTTTTGCTCTGCTTTGGCTTGCAGCCGCGTACCCCCGTACCCGTACAGTATGGTCCGGTTCTTTGATGAACGATTCGCGATGAACGAATTGAGTGGTGATGGGCCTGGTCGATGGCATACGTCACTAGCAGCCGGCGGTGGTCTGGGCGAGAAGTCTAAGTCTAGAACCGACACCCTCAGTTCACTAAGAGGACCCTCTTAGCACCTCTGATGTACTGCACACCGAGTAATGAAAGCAAAGTCGGTGAGCCAAGAGAATTAAAACGGAAGTTAGAGTATGAAAAGTGAATCAGGGAATCGAACAGAGGTTGGATGCTGTAAAAAGCAAGGAAGAATACAAAATGCATACAATAATGGCAGGGTATCGTATTTCTATATTCATACTTGACGTGAAGCCCAGTTTCAAGTTGACCACTCAACTTGAGACGAAAATAGAGCTCAAAAAGATGACAGAGAATCAATCGGAGCCTTCGCCTTTTGTTTCGTAACATGCTTTTCACTAACTGAAAAGATGCTGAGTGGACAGTTGGACGTCTAGAGAACAATGTTGGAGAAACGTGTCATCCAATCATTCTGACGCCGGATCAGTTGTCTATGACCCAGCCAAGATCCGGAGACATGCGTGGTGCAACGTGAGAAGAGGCCGCGCGCATCTGGGCTTCGGTCGCTTGGCGCCGACTATCACCAGTATCATGCCTTTGTCTGAGACGACTTGATTTGGGTATCTGAGCACGCAACTTGACATCTGATGCGCATTGCACAAACAGCAAGACTTGGAACTCGCGGCGCAGCAGAGCTCAAGGCAAGGCAAGTCACGACTTACAAAGAGGTAACTTGGTAGCTTGGCTGCTTGGGTACCTGCAGTATTTACCGTCGATCCACTACCCAAAGCTACAGGCCAATGTGAGCCTATAAAAGAATATTTGGTACCTAGGTAGGTAGGTAGGTAGACAGTGGCTAGGGTTCTGCCGCTTCGGAGCCCGTAGAGCGGGATACGGACGGAGTGGATAGAGGCATATCCCGGCAAACCAGATTCGTCACTAACTAACGCCATCTTCCAATTCAAGGCTTCTTGTTGCCGCTGTCTCCATCAATGATTTCTCATGGGATCCATTGAATGCGTCTCAGCGCCTGAAGCCCTGCAGCCAGCCACTCTAATCGCGATTCTCTTGTTTCGCCGTGTTGCGGGTACCCGTCAGCTTCCTTCACTGATGGAATACCATCTCGTACCAGCGAAATTACCCCATACCAACGAGCGAGCTAAGTCAGCAAGCCAGGCCTCGTATTGCTTCAATAGTATTTCGCCAAGCCTGAACATGATATCTAGACTTTGTTGTTTCGACTCCACCACTCTGCTTCATGGATACGTAAGCGTCCAGCCGCTGGGATTTGAACAGAATTTGTTCGGTGGGCTTCGCTCAGTACGACGTTTTCTGGGGTCAGAAAAAGCTTGGCCCTTTGAGGCCTCAAATGTTGATACCCATCTCAGGTACGGGTAGAGTGGGCAGGTACCTAGACTATCGGTTTCGGGTTCGTATTATGTAAATTGCTTTACTGTAGTTGCCAAATGCACACATACAAATCTGTAGCGAATTCATGCATAGTGCCATTATCTTCTGTGCAGATGTCCATTACCTCTAAGCTTTGCACATACTGTAGTAGGTAAGTCTTGAGTGAGGCATCCGAGCCCTAATTCAGCCGGACAAGGATCAGAATGGTTCGGAGTTTTCAAAACCTGGAGAAGACTACCTGGACTGCAAACTCCGAATGGAAAAGTACTTTGAACAAGACCTTGCAGCTTGTGCTTGGACTTCAAATCGTGATGGCTATGCGGCCAAGCTCTTGGTATGCGTGACTATCACCAAGTCCTACTGGTCCCAAGGTATCATTTTTTGAAAAGATGTAGTAAAGTTCAGGGCAAAATCGTTGTATGAATCTCCTAGCTCAACCGGCTACACCGGCTTCCCCTTGGCCTTGCACTATCCATGCTCACTCAGCCGCCAGAAATACGCTCGAAGGTTACAACCAGAATGGGGTTTGTTATTTTGCAGAGGCGGCTAAACTAATGCCTTTGTCTCTGTACGGCCAAGAAGGATTGCGTGTCAAGATGGGGATTGAAGTACTCCGTACTGACCGTGTCAATCACGATTGTGATTAACATGAGACATCTCACTTCAAAGTTCCAACTACACCAGATTGCTGTGATTAGCACAGCCATATACATCCGGATACAAGACCCTAGCCCCCGTACGATCGTCCAGGTCCACCTGTTTGATCGCCAGGCATTTGAAAGCCGACAACTCATCTAAAGAGCCGCAGATCGTCAGTACATGTATGTCGTTAGAATCATGTTCTGGACGCTATTCTCGCAGTCCGCATAATAGCGTCCGCAAGAGGTTCAAGCTGGCCCATAATGGGGAAATGGGCTTTGATTTGAGAATCGATTCATCCCCATCACTTACGTCATGAGTCCAATCTTGCGGTGATAAGTTTGGATCAGATCGTGACGAGGTACTATTCCCAGTCCAGCTGATCTTTGCATGGAGAAATCAAAACGTATCATGAGCAGTGTCTCATTAAAATGCGTCATCTACAGGCCTGATCTTATCATAAATGCCTTTCCTGAACAAATGTTGACGATATCTCCAGCTAGCGGAGGATCCGGCTCTCTTTTGGCAGCTTGCAGGTTGCCAACCTTTCTTGGCATTCATGATTGGACTGAGTCTCCAGATCGGTTGGAACAAGGTGCAGCAACCATGAGATTGGACATGCTTTATTTTGTCAAGTTAGTTTTGTTTCGTTTCATGACGTGTGAGGATGCTTGTCTCTCCATGGCGCCAACACGTGGTACCTCACACAGCTCCAACGACTAAGGTACAGCCTCAGTGTTGCAGTGTCATCTGGTCAATCTTGTCTCCAAGAATTTTCTTATCCTAGTAGCCTAGGTGCCTAAGATATGCATTGGTCTTTCATCTTTCCTCATCTTTCTCTCCAAAGGATCCACCATTGCTATTCGTGTCTTCCCAGACTAACACAATTAACCAAAATCATAATTGACTGAGGTCCCTCACTATGGGCCCTTTTATATGCCTTTCAGTTGTCAAACCTACTCAGAGTTTCTCCAAACATAGCCTATTTATGGATGAGTGATTGGCTGACTTATCAAACGCCATGCATTGCAACAATTGGGCTTCGGCCACTCTCTCACGGAAGATCGCCGAAGCGCATCCCTATTTCAAGGCAAGTTTTTACAAAAGAAGCAGGCCAACTGCACAAACTGAATCGTCCAAAGGGAGTGAATAGGGTGATTCTTCTCGTTCTGCCTCCAATGCTAGCTCAGCCTAGTCATCTCTCCTACCGTTGGGGTCAACAATGAGCTCGGGTTCCTGCGGGAGAAGAATAGTGTCTGTAAATCATTGGTCGCTTTGACACAAAAACTGCCTGTTCTGGATGACGCCCTTTTTTGGCGGTCTCGGGCTTATCACGTGTCTGGGCAGCTGTCTGTAATCCCCCAACTGTCCGAGCCTGATTACGATGCTCTGCTCTCTCCTGGAGATCACATCTCTCTCTCGGGGAGCACATTAGCAATCTAATTACAGGTTGCGGGCAGGCAGCCAACTCAAAAGGGGCAGCTCCAGGCTTGTGCAGCTGGCATGCCCAGTCAACCATCTTCGATTCTGGCGGCCGTCCCGACATCCTTCTTACCATCGCTCCCGGTACGACGCCTGACATGCACAACATGGCGCCCGTGTCGCAAGAGACGATTTGCTTCAACGACGACTCGCCTTTTACATGATGTTCCTATCTTGCCTTTTCGATTCGAAACAGGCATTGGGCTCTTTGCGAAACGACCTCCCCGCCCATTCCCTCCGCCATTCCTCTCTCCTCCGTCTACATCCTTTACCGATCCTTTAAGTACACATCACCAGAGCCGTGACCGTCGTGCTTTTGTCAACGGACAGCTTATTAGAGGGAAAACAAACGGCGACGATGCTGTCTACGCCAGTGATTATTTCATTTGTGCCAACGACGGCGTGGGAGCGTGGGCCACAAGACCGAGAGGGCATGCCGGGTAAGTTGCCGGGCAACTTCCGAATCCCTTTTACCATCGTCACTGACTTTAACTGTAGACTCTGGTCAAGATTGATTGGGCATTTCTGGTCTTCTGCGATCGAGGAGGAACTTGTTAGATTACCAGACTCGCAAGAACCGAACCCTATCGCCAGCCTACAAAGTGCATATGAACAGACTCTTGAGGCGACTATGTCGCATGACTGTTTAGGAACAACAACAGCCTGTGGCGCGCAATTACATTACAAGACTTGCACCGAGAATGAAGCACGGGCATCGCCCGTCTTGTATGTGACTAATGTGGGCGACTGCCAGGTCATGGTACTCCGGCCCAGAACTGAAAAGGTCATTTACAAGACTGTGGAGCAATGGCACTGGTTTGATTGCCCACGGCAGCTTGGGACTAACAGTCCTGACACACCCACCGATAATGCAGTTATGGACAAGGTCGATTTGGAAGTCGGAGATATTGTGCTTGCGATGAGTGACGGAGTTATCGATAATCTTTGGGAGCATGAGATCGTCGCAAGAATACTCAAAAGCATTAAAGAGTGGGAATCTGGGACACATGCAGAAGCTCACAAGGGTGATCGCACAGGTGGCCGTAACGGTGGAATGAGAGTTGCGGCTCAAGATCTTATGGAGGCGGCCCGGGAAATCGCCGTAGATCCTTTCGCTGAGAGTCCATTCATGGAGCATGCGATCGAGGAGGGTTTGGCGAGCGAGGGTGGTAAGCAACAGCGACAGGTTTCTAAGAGTGAAAGCAAAGCTAACAGTGGCAGGTAAACTTGACGATATCAGTGTTGTCGCAGCCCTCTGCGTGGAGAATGAGGGATGATAGTAGTCTCTTTGCTGGACAACTGAGACATCTGGACGGCTTACAGTAGACTTGCCGGATTGACCCTTCGAAGCATAAGATACCTAATTACACGATTTAATGATGGAGAGTGGAAACATATGGCTCTCATATAACGGGGCATCATGCATTACATAGAGACAATTTGCCTAGACAAAATTCAGATATGGAACCCCCATGATAAAGTAATAGCACTTCACTTCGTTTTCAGCCCTGAAGATGGCCATGACAATGGAAGTGAAGGAAGTGGGATGGATGGCGGGGCATTAACAGCCATGGCGCATAGTAGCGGGTCGGTTTTAGCTTATCGCACGTGCCGCGATAAGGAAATTTATTTTCTGACAGCCTCGAGTCCCAGCACGTCTAAACAACTAGCTTTGGTACATACTTCAACAACAAATTATTCAAAATGAGAGGAAAGCGGTCAAAACAATATCGGAAGCTCATGGAGCAGTTCTCCCAGACCTTTGGCTTTCGTGAGCCCTATCAGGTCCTGGGTAAGTTGTCGCAAACTTGAGCCAGATAGAACAAAGCTTACAAGATGCAGTCGATGCCGAAATGGTGAGAGATTCTTCCCGGTTCAAGATGGACCTCGAGCCCGCCCTGTCGAGGACAGCTCATGGCAAGGTCAAGCCCAGTATGTTCCATGACGAGATTTGTCGTGCTCGATCTTCTGACCGGAATAGTGATTACTCAATGCGAAATTCGCAAACTTTACGCAGCGCGAAACGAGCCAGGTGTGCATGAGGCCATTGACCTAGCCAAGACCCTAGAGCGAAGACGATGCGGTCATCATCCCGACGACTATCCCGAGCCATTGAGCACTCAAGAGTGTCTTCGATCAGTTGTCGACCCGAAGAATACACTTCAGAACAAGCATCGCTACGTTGTGGCCAGCCAAGACCAGGAGGTACGAAGGATGCTGCGAGGCATCAAAGGAGTCCCCCTCATCTATATCAAGAGGAGTGTCATGATTCTCGAGCCAATGGCGGATGAGAGCGTTCAAGTGCGAGCAAAGGAGGAGAGAAGCAAATTTCGAGCAGAGATCAAGAACCAATTGGGCAAGCGAAAGCGAGAAGATGCAGACGACGACGAGAAGGCCGACGAGAAGACCGATGACAACTTTGAAGAACAAAAGAAGAAGAAGAAGAAAGGACACGGACCCAAGGGGCCTAATCCCTTGGCGGTTCAGAAGCCCAAGAAGCCCAAGACAGAAGGACAACAACCACGAAAGCAAGAATCTACTGATGCGAAGGACGCCCCACAAGAAGGCGCCGGCAAGCGAAAGAGACGGAGGAGGAACAAGACTACTGCAGGCACGTCAGACAACGGCGAAACGGACACTGCAGCCGCGGAAGTGACCATGGCAGAGACATGAGAAAGCTTGGTAACAAGCAAAGCGGGCGGCAGTATCCAGGGTTGAGGCAGGAATGCTAAGATCACCACGTGCTTGATCTGGAATATGTGCCAATGAAGGCAGGGGATATCAAAAGGAGTGTGCGCCGTTAGCGATACCCGAGAAGAGTATAGATTGAGGGAGTCCAGGGGCGCATGAAAGGAATAGTGTTTGAGCGTCAACAATGTTAACAATTTAATCAGATCATGATTCACTCGGCCGTAATCAGCTCTTCATCTTGCAATGGAAACAAACTATATCAATTGCTGAAGCTGATCTCAAGCCAACGAAAGATATGCCTATGTAGATAAATCAGGGGTCGCGTGAGGCATGAAGGAGAAATTGATTTGAGAACAATCATATATTGAATGACGAGATCCATCCCTGAGTTACAAGGGTGCCCTGCACTATGGAACCCCAGGCACGATGGATGCCCATCCACTAAAAGGGACCACTGAGAGTCCCGCCATCCCGCTGTCTGCTAGTAGAGGGCCACCAACCGCTTCCGACGGACTCAGCCATCTTTTCAGATGGGATGGGTCGGCCCCCACTCAAAGTAATGTCAAAGTTGGATTCTATCCATCAATAATTATAGGAGTTCGTTCCTTTTAGTTTGAGAAGGACGAGGGAAACGATAATCCCGCTCCTTTCAACAACTCACCTCAGCTTCTAGACCATTGATACGGGTGTGGCATTTCACGTCGAACCACCACTTACATCATCTCACTATAGAGTTATCTTTGACGGCCCCAACCTAATCTAGGAGCCAGAAGGATTCGTCCACTTGCAGCACTTCTACTTGGGTCGAATGTCATCTATAGATCTTCGGCCCTTTCGATCAATTCTTTCAAGGCGCATTACACGTAGCCGAGCCATCTTTCTCTTTGCCTTCTCTTTCTGTCGCAGAAGCAATTCCTTCCGTCGGACCGTTGAATGGGAGACCCAGACAAACCACAATTCGCCATTATTTGACATCATGACTACACCTGCCGAGGTTGACGATTTTGGTCTGCCCATCAGGCGCTTTCCGACTCCGAAGAACGATGAGCCTCCCGAGACACCAAAAGACGTGAAGCCTGCTGCAAGTCCAGTAGCAGATGCCTCGAGCGGTGAGCAACCGAGAGCGTCCGAGACGAAGAACGATAAGTCCAGCGATCAGACAACACCCCCCGCCGTCGAACCTGTTAAGGATGACGACAAGAGCGAAACGTTTGAAGATGCTCGATCTGAACAGTCAAATCCCAGCAAAGATGCTTCAAATGCTCCTGTTGTCACGCACGAAACCTCCCCACCAACTTTTAGCAAAACTCCAGTAAAGATGGAGCCTGCCGAGCCCGAAAGTATCAACGATCCAGAGCCAAAAGATTCTAGAAAGGCACATTCAGAAACGCCAGAGGCCCCCAAAGAGCCTACAGATGTCGATGTCGCTATCAAGAAGCAAGAGACTCCCACGCCAGACGATCCGACGAACAAGGGCTTAGTGGAAACACAACCAGAGGCAACAGATCCTATCAAAAAGTCTACAGGTGATGAGGTAGCTATCAGTAAGGAAGAGCCCCCTCAGCTCGACAAAGTCACGCCAACCCCTGTATTGCCTACGCAAGCCAATCGAAAGGATGTTTCGGAGTTTTCCCACCAAAAGATCTCTACCAAGCCAGAAGAACCTCAAAAGGGGGTGGACGATGATGACTGGCAAGAAATGCCTTCTTATGCACGATACGATATGTACAACGACGACGACAAGCTAGTTGCAAGGGAATACGATCCGGAACAGGATGAATCATACGAATACGGAGGACTTGGTGGTGCTGGCAAGGGCTACACTCGGGTAACCTTGGACGATGATGCCGAGTCGGTAACAAGCATGGACGACAACACGAAATATCTCTTCAAGAGTGCAGCCGGAACCAGTATGGTCGACGATGATGAAGGACGAGATGCTATCGGTCAGATGCAGGCTACCAAAGATCTCTTGACAGAAGGCCAAAGAGTTGCATACGTTGGATTGGTCCGTCTCGAAATCGTCAGACTTGTGAAAGAGGTGGAAAAATTGAAATCGTTCAAGAAGACGAAGAAGGAGGTTGGTATTTCAGTTGAATCCATGTTGATGTGGGGTCAGAAAATGATGCTTCGACTATACGCTCATATGGAGATCAATGAAGCTGAGCAGATTATGATCGAGCAGTTGGCAGAACATGGAGTTATGCCGCAGGACTTGGCACCAGCGCTCAATGCCAATGCTCGAGTATCAAATCCCATGGCAGACGGCGAGTCATCAGTGCCAAGCACCCCATCACTGGACGAGAAGCCTGCAGAGGCACCGCCACCATATGAAGCGCTTGACGGCGAGGAGCTCTCTGACGTGAAGACACCATCACAGCTCCCCACCACCGCAAAGATCGATATTGATCTTCGGTGGACTGTACTTTGCGACCTCTTCCTCCTCTTGATCGCTGATTCTATTTACGACTCCCGCTCGAGGGTTCTCTTGGAGCGAGTTGGTGAAAGTCTTGATATTACGTGGGTTGATATCTGCCGTTTCGAGAAGAAGGTCACAGAGGCTCTGGAGATGCAGCAAGCTGCCGAGAAAGAGAACTGGAACGAGGAGGAGCACACGGAAACTCGCAGGAAGAACGCATTGACCCGGCGATACGTGATGATGGGATTGGCCACCGTGGGTGGTGGGTTGGTCATCGGTCTTTCAGCAGGTTTGCTTGCTCCTGTCATCGGTGCTGGCCTGGCTACCGGATTGACAGCCATCGGAGTGACTGGCACGGGAAGTTTCCTCGGTGGTGTAGGAGGCGCAGCCATCATCACCTCGGGCGCAGCGGCGTCAGGCAGTATCATCGGAGGCAGGGCTGCGGACCGAAGAACTGGCGCGGTTAGGACGTTCGAATATCGTCCCCTTCACAACAACAAGCGAGTCAACCTCATTGTCACCATCTCGGGGTGGCTGACAGGTAAGGTCGATGACGTACGACTGCCATTCAGTACGGTAGACCCAGTCATGGGTGACCTTTACTCAGTGCTCTTCGAGCCTGAGATGCTTCGGAGTATGGGTGACACCATCAACATTTTGGCTACTGAGGTCAGAAAATCCACACCCTGTTCCAATAGAGATTACCAGACTAACGATCACAAAGGCTCTGACACAAAGTATCCAACAAATTCTAGGTACAACCATACTAGCTGCTCTCATGTCAGCTCTGCAGTTGCCGATAATTCTTACCAAGCTTGCCTATCTTATTGATAACCCTTGGGCAGTCTCGCTGGACAGAGCCACATCCGCTGGAAAGATTCTAGCAGATTCCCTGCTAGAACGCAACCTAGGAACACGGCCCATTACACTGGTTGGGTTCTCGATCGGAGCACGAGTCGTTTTCTCTTGCCTCCAGGAGCTCAGTAAAAAGGGAGCGGTTGGTGTTGTGCAAAATGTCTACATGTTTGGTTCACCTATCGTGGTAAAGAAGGAGGAGTACATCAAGGCTAAGACTGTGGTTTCTGGGCGATTCCTAAATGCGTACAACCGCAACGACTGGATTCTTGGCTACTTGTTTCGACTCACGAGTGGAGGTATCCGCCGGGTAGCAGGTCTAGCTCCGGTGGAGGATTGTCCCTTTGTTGAGAACATGGACGTAACGGATCTCGTGAATGGCCACATGGACTATCGTCAAAAGATGCCGGTATTGTTGATAAGATGTGGATGGTCTGTTGAGAGTGAAGAGTTCGTTGAAATCGAAGATCCAGACCCGGACAACCATAATGAGCGCCAGAGAGAGCTGATCAATGAGATCGAAGAGGCACGCAAGAACCTCGAGAAGGAGGGCAAGGCTAAGAAGAGTGGGCGATTCAGCTTCTTCGGTCGCCGAAAGAACGCGGAGAAGCAGGACTGGGAAATCTACGAAGACTCAAAGAACAAGGGAGAAGGCAAAGAGAAGGCAAAGGAGGGGGGACAAGCCGACAGCAACACTGGTGTTCTTTTCGACATTGATGCAATCCGTGCAGAAATTGCCAAGGATGCCCGAGATCACTACGCCAGTCCGGAGGATCTGCAAGTCAAGGAGATCAAATCGACTCTGCCTCCAATGAAGCTGGATGTGTCCTCGCTTCCTGCTTCTCCTTCAGCGGTGGTCAATGGCTCTAGAGCAGGGTCTCGGACGGATCTGACCGGCGCACGAGACTCGCACGATACTCGTGTGTCCCAAGAGAGGTCTCACAGTTACACGCCAAGCTACACCAGACAAGCATCACCACCCGGGTACAGCTCACCGTACGGCGGAGGGTTTGGGTCAGGACATGGTGACGCATACGGCCCGGGCCGACATGACGAGGACGACATTCAGATGACATTTGATACCTCGTTTGACGATCATCCGCGGTCAGCAACGGTGGCACCTACTGAGACGGCAGCAACTAGGCCACAGGTGAAGACGGCGCAGACATTGCCGACGATGACATTGCATGAACCGTGGGGAGATTCAGACGATGATGATTTTGGCAAAGAGAAGGAGATTTCAATGACATTCGCTTGAGTTGGTAATTTGGGGTTGCCTTTTTGAGTTGCTGGCGTTTCGGGATAGGGAGGCGATTGGAGGGGCTCAGTCTGGACTCTGCTCTGACTTTTCCGGCGCAACCAAGGCTTGATGGTTTTTGGATGTTATTGCATTCATGAAGGAGTAATCAAAATCGGCTGGAGCATCAAATACACATAAGACATTGTAGTTAGTACCATGTAGAACACTTTGCGAAGTGAGTATGAGCAATGACAAAGACGAGACTCAAAGAGGAGGAGCATTAATTCGAATGTTGGTGCTTTGCATTGTTGCATTACCAGTCCGTGTGCCACCAAAGGAGCGGTTGGCTTTCGATGGTCAGTTCTATAAACAGAACAAGCATGAAAGAAAGAGTGGATGTCACTGTTGGGCGATGATTTTTGTGAATGTACTACCCATTCTAGCCACTATATGCAGATTTGTTACACAACAGGCCACACGATACACGTGTTTTGCAGCCCCGGAATGCCAAATTGCACACGCCTCCTGGCCGTGCAGAACCAGTCAGTGCAGCTTGTTGTCTCTAGGGTAGGAAGGGTGGTGGCGTTGGTCGAGCTTGTGCCAATAGACATCGAGTGGGAGGCATTGCCAGAGAGCGGCTGAAGTGTAGGTATGCCAAATTTCAGTTGGGAATTCTTACAGTGAGACGAAGGTATTTTCTGTGTTGGCCAAAAGCACTCACACTCTCAGTCCTTGGCTCTGAGAGGAGTGAATGCTGGCCGTTAGCTTGACCTTATGGCCAGGATAGTAGGTACATGCAGTTATACTTATCCAATATGTCTCAAAAGTGTGAGGAAAGGCGAGATCGTCGCTGGGATGGTATCAGGATAGCAGAAGAGGTCAAGGCAAGGCACTCTCATCCTTTAAATCCTGCGGAGGCACGATATTACGTTTGAGGTTAGTTGGTCAGCGCGTGTAAGTGAGTTGCTCTACCACAACAACAAGCAATAGCTGACAGACAAGACAAGTTATAGGCATAACGTCTTTTGGGGATCTTTTCTTGTTTGACAAATACTCAGAAACAGAGTTATCCTCTCTTCCGTTATTGTCTGACAACAGTCCCAAGTCCCCCTGGGAAACGATGGATGGAAGTAATCTTGGGGCTTACGGGGCTCAGCACCAACAAGCGTGAGACGATGTGCCGAACCAAGATTCTAGTGGATCGACAAGTCCACAGTTTGTATATCACAGTGTCTGTCTTGAGCAGATACTGAGCATCCTGTCAGCCGCAGTAGACTTATCCAATTGGAGAAACGTCGTGTCGTTAAAGAGTGGGTACTCTAATGCCAACGTTTTATAGGGCAGAGTCAACGTTTGGAGTAGCGGGCAGTTAGCGGGCTGCACCGCCTCTCCAGTGTTTTACGACAAAATCGATCTACGTCGGATGTCTCAAGGGGACCTAGGTAGAACAGAGTAGAGCAGAGCCAGAGAGTTAATGGTTATCACATATTTCAAGGAAAACAAACAGAAGCACACGCGGCTCCGACACTTGCCCACCGAAAATCTCAACCCTTTTGAACGGTTCGGCCTCTCCAATCCGATACCTTAGTGCTTACAGAAGCACTCCATCAGAACCTCGGGTCTTTGTGATGGCGGGATCAAGGGGTCTCCAGTAGGGACGAGAGGTTTCAGGGGTCTAGGCGATACCCCAGTCCAGCCCAAGCCAGAAGGGGTAAGGATTGGAGCATTCCCTTTGTTCTAACAGTGCAGCTGAGAGAGAATCCGTAATTTGGGCTGATGGTCTGTGAACTCTCAGACAGTCCAGTATGTAACAGGATTGCGATGATTAAAATAGATTGGCTGTATTGGAGAACTTGACTGTATCTCTAGACACATCATGTACTGCACGGGATGAGCGGTAACTGACATGTTTGCATTTAGCAGACGTTTCAGACATCATGTCAGCGAATGGAGTCCGTCCTACGGTTACCTACCACAAAACAATGGAACACAGAACACTCAACACAGTTTGTTCAGCCCAGTAGAAACAACCTTGTTCCTAGGGAGGGGATGCAGTGGAGCCGTCTATCGTCAAGCTTGCCCCTTCTGGACAAACACTGTGCTGTACCGTCAAAGTACCCTCTATTCCAAGTCCTACCTCAAGGTTAGTAGCTGGCCAGGCTGCGTACGCCCAGGGCTGCATTTGCAACCATCCAGACCAAGTCAAGACAAGCCAGTCATGCCAGGGCTGAACCACGCTTGGGCTTGCCGCAGCAATGTGACCAGGGAAGATGAAGGAAAGTCAAGCAGGTCGTTTCGTACTCCTGTTGGACCTACCTCATTTTCTTTGTTCCCTCCGCTCCCATCACCTTCCGCCCCCCGTCTTACCATCTTGTAAGATATTGAAATTCACACTCTAATAAGACCACCTCCCTCTTTGCCTTTTTTGTCGCTTTTGTTGCGTTTTATATCGTTTCTCTGTCCTCAGGGACTTATTGTCCCGAGATACCACTTGGCGGTTTGGAATAGACTCTGACCTGATCTGGCCCGATCACCCTCGACAAACGAGTATAAACGAAATCGAACGATTCACGACAAAGGACCGGTCTTCAAACCATTCTCAACTGCCGCGTGCTGTCTTTCAGGGGCGGACGAGAGGTCTAAAAGAACCTATCTGATTCGGATACACCACCAATTGCCAACACATAACTGCTGATTTAGCTGGACAAGACAAGTCAACACCCCAATATGGAACAAATAGCCAACCAAATTGATCGGGACGATACGGGCGATATTGTGAAGGACATGCAGAATGCACCATCTTCCACCAATACCGATTTTGCCTTGCCTCCCAGCAAAGGCGACTCCGATGGTGTTGTTGACGGCTCAGGCAACGGCAACACAGGCGTGGGGGGAGGATCGAGTTCACAGACCAAAGTCATTGTCTTTAATTCCACAAACTTCGAGTACGGTCATGTCTTTCAGCTCAAGGATAGCGACCAGGAAAAGAAGATAATCGGCTTCTCCAAGACCGACTCCAAAACCACGCTCGATGTGGTCCAATGGCAGGTTATCAGCGGCGACAACATTGAGTCTTTGGGCGATGCCGAATTTAGCGATGCGAAGCCCGGTGGACGAGTCATAGATGGTATGCTTTGCTCGGAATGCGAAACGCCCTTGTAATATCTTCAGGTTGCTGATACATTATCTAACGCAGTTGACAACAATTCTGTGACGCTCAGCTTTGCAGGCGAAACCTCGAAATATTACGGAAAAGAGATGTACATTCAGATTGACTGGAAGAAGGATGGGGCTTCAGGCAACACCAAAACTGAACTCTTCACTGTCACCAATACCGATAACACCACTGAGATCACTGAGCTGGATAACCAACTCAAGAAGGATCAAAGTCAACAGGGAGCCTTAGAATCCACCACTTCCTCATCATCATCATCGGAAACAGCCACCCTTTCGCCTTCGTCAACTGTAGGGGCTGAAGAGAGTTCCGGTGGCGGCGGCGGCGGCGGGGGGCTCTCAACCGGCGCAACTGCTGGCATTGCCGTTGGTGCCGTTATTGGTGGCCTTCTCATTATCGTTGCACTGGTATGGTTCTTTCTTCGCCGGCGTCGACGCAGCAAGCAGGCTAGTGATGAGTATGTCACACAGCAAACATACGCAGTGGACAAGGAAACTCATGGCCGTGCTACCGACTCACCCAACTCGCCGTACTCGGATGAAAACCATATGCAACCTGTTGCTCTCCGTAGCCTCGACCGCGATCGTGGTGTAGTTCCAACTCCCCCGCCCGGCGGCGTGCCTCGTTCATCCATCGGGTCCCATGATCGCGCAGCACACAGCGGCGCTCAGACACCTCAGGGCATGTCATCCAACGTGGCTCACTTGGTCGAAGATGGTATGACAGTCGATGAGATTCGAAGATTAGAGGAAGAGGAGCGGCAACTGGATGATGAAATTGAGCGTGCCGCGAGACGATAGTCCCGTCTCGCATGGGCAAAAGCCTTCTGTAGACCAGAGAAATCCGGGTCCCGGAGGAGGCATTGACTCCTGGCGCGGGTGTGCTATGGGGTTTGGAGTTTGGATTATGCCATATATTATTCTTACGGTCACTTCTTAGGTCGCCTACGGAGCCTGCTTGGTTTTGTTCGTTCGTAACGGTGCTGTGCATTCTTGGCTTGTTCACGGCATAGCTCGTCCGTTATTGATCAGATGCAGGCCTACCCAGAGAGATACCACAGATTTCTTTTGCTAGATTGACAAAAGCCCAAAACTTTTCACGATATCCTGCATGACGTTTGCTTGTTGCAGCGATTATAAAAACATCAAATTTGGTGCCATCATAAATACAATTAGCGGGAAACGTTGATGGCGTCGTGCAGTCCTTATAGCAAGAGCGTTTTAGTTATATCGTGAATAGTTGACACCAGACGGGTAACTGATCAAGCTATTATTCATACATTTCCCGCCCAAAGGCGCTGCGAAACTGCAAATCTTTATCGCAAACTCGCACCCGGTGATTAAGAAACCCTGTGTTTTTACTTTACAACGTCAACGACTTATACCAGCATCAATGCCTTCCTCGCGAAGCCCTAACACAAAACGCAGGCCAGGGTCCCCTTTTTCGTCCAGTCAAGCGAAGTGACGGAGTGGAAATTCGCCCGGTTTCATCAATTCGAAGCCCACTCTTGTTTCTAGCTGCGAGAAAACCAGTTGCTGACCATGTTGCTTGCGAGGCTTCCGGCCAGGTTGCCAGTTCCAAAAGCGCTACCAGCGATGCTGGAAGCGTTGCTGAACTTGTCACATCGCGAGAAGGCTAGAGTGTTCATGATGGTGAGGACTAGAGCGATAACTAGTACCAAGTGTTAGTGGCATTGAATCCGGCATAGATACAAAGCGTGCTCTTTGTCTTTGAATCACAGACTCAAGGGGGTATTTTGTCAAAACGTACCGACGAGGGGCAACCATAAGAACTGCAGCCGCACAAGAGCAAGAATAGCCATGAGAACCCACAACATAGGTTGGATATACAGAGCGAGCCAGAAAAAGCGGCTATCAGTCGGGTTGACAGTCTTGGTACCTGGCTCGCTGCTCTCAAATACCCACTGCGACTCTCCCGTTTGGGGATCGACCTCGTTCCACCAGCGCAGACCTACAAGGCGACGACCGGCAATGTTCTTGATGTAGTAGAAGTCGGCGGCGAGGAGAAGAATCGTAATGATGAATATCATGATCCTACCAAGAAAATCAGTGCTCTGCGCGGCTGGAAAGGTCCGAGGGAGGATACGCACATGCTTTTTATGATCCACAGACCGAGAAAGTAGATCAGGACACTTGCTGCAGGACATTAGCAATTGCGCTCCAAGAGAAAACTGTGAGATGCGCACATATCCGGAATCCCAGAAACGTGAGCAGCGTAATGGGGTGCGCGCTGAGGCGCCAGCTAAGACTGCCCGGCGCGGGCTGTGGTTGCGTGGCATCCATGATAGCTAATAAGTCGACGAATTGGGGTTTAGGTAGGTCGTAGTATTTATACTTTTCGTTCAGAGACTGTTCGTATTCGGTTCGTTGATTGAGAAAGTGTGTCGTAGCTGGTGAAGGGGTCGTAGGTGACAGGGTAACAAAACGTTGAGCTTTTGAAGCTACCTGTCACTCTCAGAATCACTGTGTAAGCTGGCCTTCTATCAAGCCGCGCAAGGGATGGAGCATGATCCGCAACAGCAGAAACCCCTGTCACTGGTTTAGGCAGGCGGTGGAAAGTGGCAGATCTTGAATTATACGATCGGACGTCATGAGCTTGAGCTGCCGTGGGTGGGCCCCGACTCTTGGAGTATAAGCCCCGATAGCCTAGGTCTCGTCTTTCAGGATATATCCATCTACAAGCGCAGCTTATATGCGCAATTGACAAATATTTGTGCTCGCATTTGTTAATTAGCAAAAATCTAAGAAATGGCTGCCCGGTCTCCATCCACCATCCGCCGCTCTTTGCTCTATGGTAAAGCAGAACTCCTCACTCTTGATCGAATGCCGAGACTGACCCCCCCTCAGTGCCAGGCTCATCGCAAAAGATGCTCACCAAGTCCCTCAGTCTCAAATCAGACAACGTTACTTATGACTTGGAAGACTCCGTTACACCCTCTCTCAAAGATACAGCCCGCAATCAACTACGTGAGCACATCTCCAACCTCAAAACTCGGCCTTCTGGCATTTCTGAGCTGGCTGTTCGCATCAACGCCGTTTCCACCCCCTTTGCTCTCTCAGATTTGACCACACTCGCACCATTGCCTCATGTTGACGCTGTCGTGGTTCCCAAAGTCAATTCTGCGGCTGACCTAACCTTCGTCACTGATGTTCTCCGACATGTTGCTCCAGAACGGCACACAGCTGAGGCAGATAACCCGATAAAGATAATAGCTCTTATCGAGTCAGCTCGTTCCATCATGGACTTGGCTCAGATATCAAAGGCATCTCCCTACCTGAGTGGCTTTATCTTCGCAGCCGAGGATTTCGCCCTTGATCTCTCGCTCACAAGAACCCCGTCTCTGACTGAGTTTCTCTACGCAAGATCTGCTATAGTCACCGCAGCCCGAGCAGCCGGATTGCCAAGTGCAATTGATCTGGTTTGCACCTCCTATAAGGGAGAGCAGGGGCTGAAGACTCTCGAGGAGGAGTGTGCTGGAGGAAAATCCATTGGCTTCAACGGAAAGCAATGCATACATCCAAGCCAGGTCGAACTCGTCCAGCGTATGTTCGCCCCGGATCAGAACGAAGTTGAATGGGCTATCAGAATCTCCATCGCTGATGAGAAGGCTTCGGCGTCCGGCCGAGGCGCCTGGACCCTAGATGGTAAAATGATTGATGCTCCCGTTGTTGGCAAAGCTGGTGCTGTCATTGTCAAAGCAGAACAGTGTGGTATTGATGTTCAGTCCTTAAGAAACAAATGGAAGGACCAAGAACCCGAGTAACGAATCCTAACCCAGCTACGTACCGCTATACCAAAGATTCAAGACAGGAGTACGTCATCCTAGAAGTGATTAGGCCTCCAGAAACCAACCATTTTCGCATCTGAGACTCCATGCTCATCGTTATATTTTCCTGTCCAGTATCGACTTTGTTCAAAACCTGAGTGTTCCCAACCTTCCACCATAGCTTGGTCCGCCGATACAGACCCTTGATCAGAGCTCGAGAATATGCCGTGTAAGCTCGACTGGATTGCCGTATCAGGCTCTATATCGCTGCATTGCGACAAATCACCGTTGTTGTCTATTTCGAACGACTCGGTTTTGGCACATTCCTCTATATCGTCAATGCAGCCAGCACCAATAGACTGCTGCGAGTTGTCCCATTTTATACTTACCTCGCCTTCGATCCGTTTGATGAATTCGTGAATTGTCTCACCGTCTTCTCGGTAGTCTGCCTGTGTAAGTTGCCTATTATCATGCTGTATCTCTCGGCGGTCCGGGTAGATCCCTGAGTGCTCTGTTGAGAAGACGGCCGAGTCGAGTCCTGCACTGCCAATATGCCCATTAAGTGGCCGGCATGCATGTTGAAAGCCTGGAGACCCTGAAATTGGTATCATGCTATCATGGGACTGCGGCCCTCGGTGAACGAACAAACCCTTTGACTGAGATTCGTTTTTTTCTGTGGAGTCTCGGTGGTGTGGGTGCTCAACATTGAAATCCTCCGCTATGAGGTTTGGAAACATTAGCCCTGGCCGATCATTTTGCTCGGTATAACGATGGCCTCTTTCTGAGATTTGAGATAGCGGGTGACCCCGGCTATCAGTAGTAGATGGACTTTTCGTTATTTGGGGTTGTTTAACGCATGGTTCCTCGGGAATATTGTGTGTATTATTTTCAATTGCCGATGTTGGCAGAATTGGAGGCGGAACTTGTGTAGAGGTGCTGCAGATCGAAATTGGCAATTCCTGTTCATATCGGGAGCGCGATGCTTTAGTGGGCACCGGCGCATACTTTGCGCTAATATTCAGATCGAATTGTGTATTGTTTGTGGCAGCTTGTATGTTTGGTCCGAGAGTTGACTGCCTGCTTCGGTCGGCCATCACCCCCTTGTCCTGATACGTCGGATTCTTGCTTGATTTTTCTGTGCCATTCATGCCGAAGCAATCGTAATATTCAATTTCTGGCTCCATATTCCTGTGGGAAGTTTTAAAAATACCTGTGCCATCGAAGATGCCTGTCTCGATAAGTCTCTTCAGCATCGCTTCAGGGGTCTCATAGTCAGATGCTTGAGTGGTTTCTGTCGATGATACAGAGGCACTATGAGCCTCGAAACCCTCCTTTTGAATATATTTCTGTTGATTCTCTTGGGAGCCATCATCCATAAGGCTTTGTAATTCTCCCTCTTCCTCATTTGGTGTAGTTCTGGGGAGTTCTGTGGCGCTCCGCGAAGTATGGCCGCCATTTGAAACATCATCTTGGCCGCTAGAATTCTCACTTGTAATGTTTTGGTGAATATCGTCTGCTTTTGTCTTTTTACCGCATGTTTCAATAAACGTCATATCGTTGAATGTAATGTCGGCCCCTATATTGTGATGAGAAAAGACTAAATCGAGCCCGAGAAGTAGCATACCTCGTCCGTATGTTGAGGATCGGCCGTTCAGGAACAGCCCAGCAGTAAGATTAGGCCTCATCTGAAAAAACAAACGAGTATTAGTTTACTCGATATGGAAGATTCGCTCGATTTTGCTTCACCACTTACCGTCACTCTGGTGTTTGGGATGGCACCAGATGCAAAATTGTTCATAATGTCTCGACTCGCTCTGATCTCTTGCTTTTTTGAACGTAACTTTTTTCTTGGCCTCTTTTCTTCGCTCTCGGCCGTGGGATCCCTCTTATCCCCTGCGTCTTTGGAAGTATACCGGTCTGGGCGTGTTTTCCTTCTTGGTTGTCTCTCGAACCTTTTGTTAGATCTGTCTTCATGAGAATTCTGCGTAAAACATGAAAGAGATCTTTTCCCGTTCTCTTTGTCAGAGCCTGTGTCAAGAGAAGGCACATGTTGCGATTCTGAGTATGTGTCGGTTTCTAGTAAATCAGATTTTGGGGAAGTGAGTCGTTGATCTAAGGCCCGGTTTCCTGAATGACGAAACTGGTGATAATTCCGAGATATCGGTACAAAAGAAATATTGTGAGGCTTCCAGTTTAGTACGCAATTGTCATCCAGGTCTTGCGTGAAATGCGGTTCTGAATCTTTATGACTTGCATAATCATGAACCTGGCTCAGCCAAGCCTGAACTGTATCAAGTACGTTCGGTTCGACATCTAGGGAGTAAGAACTTGGAGTTGTCGAGGCCATGTGCTGGCCATGTAAATGATGGCGATCGTGACGAGGTGTCATCTAGGCCAAGCTTCGGAGAGCACAACTTGCAAGTCTCTTGTGAGTCGCTGAAATGCATTTGCAGGTGATCAAGCGTTGAGGGGAGGATATCATTGACACGGCGTTAGTTTGTAGTCCAAAGATAAACATGATCAGAGCTCAGTACCTTCCGCGCGATGAGTTTGAATATTAAAAAAGTAGGTGCTATGATATGGTTAGTGCCTGCCCCAAACTTGTAAGTCAAGGGCGCTTCATCTTTTCGTTCCTCTTCTTTATCCAAGTACTAACCTAATAAATTACCTTTTATCTCTGGGTACTAAGGTAAGTTAGTAAGTAAGGTATCTACATGAATTTTGTTCTCACGTTCTAAGAAAGCGTTGATCTACTCTCGTTACCAGTTGTTCTTCAAGGTCGCTTCCACCAATCTATTCACTTGGATGGCGCCTCTTTGAGCGTCTTTTATAAGCTCACTTCCACCAAATTCTGCTATAGGAACATTCATCGTGAGGCTTCTGACTTCTAATCAAGAGCTACTATGCGAATTACCTGCCAGGTCTAAGTGATGGTCCCTGATCTTGTTTACGAAGGCTACTTCTTGGCATTGGTGCCTCAATCAACTAAGCCGCTGCCAACGTAGCATCGCATTGATGCTTAATCTAGCGTTTCACCACGCTACTGCATATCTGTCAAGGCAGCCGCTGTCATGGCTGGCTTCGCAGAGTTACCTATTTCCTGTACCTCCCTGTTGAAACATTCAAGCGAGTGGTGATGCGAGCAGGAGAAACTCCGGCATACCCTTGCTGGCTTGTTTCATACTCGTCGTTACGAAGACACAGAATCTCGATACGCTGCACGTTTCACGGTCTGGGATTAGTGTCTGTCATACACAGAATAAGATCCATGCTACATACGGAGTCCTCTTCGGAGGAATTCAAGGACACGGAACTACATTTTGTGTAAGTCACCAAGCCATAAAGGAGAAAGAAATGGAAGATAAAGGATTCAAAAGTTGGCAAGGCCAGCTAATACATACACAGACATCAGATCTTCATCTAGTCTTTAATCAAACCAGGAAATAAATTAACTGCGCATGAATTCATTCAATGTCACAACGTCTTGGAAGCCTCCCATGTTGGCATGCTCGCTTGACCCCTGAATCAACCCTCCACTTCAGTGAGAAAGAGGGGCAGCACGTGTCGGGAACAGGTCCCTCGGGGGGCCAGAAAACATCAGATCTTGATATAAGGTGTCAAAATAAAACTAGCAAAAGGCATCCCAAGCTTATACTAAACTAACCTAAGTCTTTTTAATCACTTAGGATCAAGGTCCTGAGTTTTCTTGCCCCCTCCCCCTAGTAGGTGTTTGGTGAGGCGGGGCTTGTATAACACCCTGACAGGAGCAGCACCATCGCCAAGGGCATGGAACACTACCTTAAAAAAAAAAAAAAAGCGTAGGGCCGTGGCGCATAATCGTGGTATTGTGCATACTGTCGAAGCGGGAAGTGTCCCATTATAGGCCACAGCGTTGGATACCAAATGTTCTGCAACAAGGAGTTTGATATATAGAATAATAGGTACCAACCTAAAGTTAACGGAGGAGGACCGGGATATTGGCTCAAGTGGATTGAAGGGGGCTATGCAAGCGGCGAATTGAAGAATGGCAGTATGATGAGAAGGGAGAAGATCGTCAGACAGTTATGCTTCACTTAGGGGCAGAATGCGGTTTAAGCCTAGGCGCGGTGCTTGGCTTTGATGGTTGTGGGGAGAAGTTTGGACAGGATGTGGAGGACCGTCGTCATCACAGGCCCGCACGAGCTTGAATGAAGCTGATGGATGCCGCCAAAACCCTCATGGCCACGGTGAGGGTGGTGGGTTAGGTAGTCCACCTTTGGGCTCCCCCTGTGTTTGCTTCTGCCGCCCAAAGCTTGTTTGGAGAAAGCTCCCCCTGCCAGACCCGAGTCCGAAACGTCCTGACCAAACACCCTGGTCGTCTAGTCGCGGTGACGGTACGGTAAGGTGCAGTTCATCAGCACTGCCTCCACGGATGCGCCCACCAGGGACCTGGGATCGACGCGAAGAGGGAGCTTGGCCTTGAATTATGAATGATGGTGGAAATGAAGCAAGCGCCCTCAACTCGTGTGATGGCGATAGACTTCTGGCTCATCTTGTCGAAAAGAGAGTCTTGAGTACCTAGCGAAATATGGCATCAACCGATCCAAGGCTCCTCGCCAGACATTGGCTAGACGAGATATTCTAAAACACCCCTGGCAAGCATCGTCATTCAACGCCGCTGCCGATAGACTACAGAACAACGTGCCTGCCGTGCCTCCCAGCTCACTGCATTGTGCTGCAGCTGCAGGGTGCATACATATAGATAGGTACATACATACATAACATCAACAGTCACGCTCCGCCCGCATTTTATTACATTACATGCTCAGGACCCCTCTCATCTATCCTTGGGCCTTAGACCACGCTGTCTAGTGAACATAAGCTAAGCTAAAGCTACCTTACCTGTCTGTTACCCGGCTTTCTCTGTCTCTGCTTTAACTTCATTACATCCGCAACCTCTTCCCGTTTTGAAGCTCCACCCTCATCTCTCTCTCTGCACCTCAGCTCAACCGCCGCTTGCCAACTGGTTGTCTTTGATAATTAGCGCAAGCGCTCAGTTTCTTGAAGAACAAGATCAAGTCTGTAGAAGACGCAGTCATCGATACCGAAGCCATTTGTTGCAACAAAGGTGCGCTCTTTATCTCATGGTGCCCCTCTTACCCTCCTCACTCTGCATAATCGGTGCCTATAAGCGCGCGCCTTTCTACGCAACGACGCGCGGCATCTTGATCACAGAGGCTAGTGGACCTGATGCTGGGGAGGTTATCAAGGACTCTGTTTACTCTGTGTGGATTCGATCCTGTGCGAGCCTGTTCTTCTGCGGCTTCTACAACCATTGTCACAATCTTTGCTTTAGTGATCTATCGTGAACAGGAGCTGACGTCTGAGCTAGAACCCACGATCCAATATGTCTAAGCTTTTCATTGGGTTCGTCTCAGCCCTCTCTTGTGGCTGTCTTGTCTGCTAACTCCATTCAAGTGGCCTAGCATGGCACACAGAGGAAGCTACTCTGCGTCAGAAGTTCGAGGAGTTCGGCCCTGTCGAAGAAGCTGTAGGTAACTCTGTTCCTTTCTTTCCTTCAAGCAAAGCGCTCTTAGTTCTGCATATCTGTGGCTCTGATGCGGGTGTTTGTTGGAACATAAGATCACTTCTAACGACGGATATGGAAAGGTGGTGGTCAAGGACCGTGATACCGGCCGCAGCCGTGGCTTTGGATTTGTGCGATACACCCAGGAAGGCGATGCTCAGAAGGCCATCGCAACCATGAACAATGTCGAGTACGAGCCACTTTTGTTCCTTGTTTCATGACGGATCTGCTATCTCATTCTAATATAGAATCTAACCATATCCAGGTTTGACGGACGAACCATTCGAGTTGACAAGGCATCCGACAATGGCCCCCGAGGCGGCTTCGGCAGAGGAGGTGGGTACGGGCGAGGCTTTGGGGGACCAGCTCCGTACGGAATGGCTCCCCCTGGACATGGCTACCAAGTCCCTGCCCCGAACATGTATGCGCCTATGCCTTATGGCCGGGGATACCCTCCTCCCCAGCAAGCCTACGGCGCTCCTCCCCAAGGTACGCTGCCAACGAAGCATGGAGGCAATTCATTACAATGCTAAAGTACATATAGGATTCATGCCTCAGCAGCAGTTTGGGTACCCTGATCCTTCTCAAATGCCTCCCCAGCAACAACCCCCTCAGGGTGGAAGGGGATATTAGTTGACGTAACTTGAGGCCGGAGTGGAGTGCTTCACATTGCGCTCGAAACGTTATCGACGGGGCCTTTGAGGATTGGGATTTCAATGGCGGTTGACTTCGATGACTTCCGGCTCCTGGGCTTGCGGATTCTTTGTACGACTGGATGATGAGGTCTGGCATTGGTGAGCATATTGAAACGCAGAATTATACCCGGGCACTTCGGTTGAAGCGTGGTTTTTAGGGGGCATGGCATGGCATTTGGGCTAATATGGTTTGCCATCTTGACACGGCCGTTTTACGAATGAACCTCGTGCGAAAAAACGATGAGGGATTGCCTCGGTAGGGCAGGAACAAAAATGCGAAATGGCGCAGCATGCGACCTGTTTCTTTTGATCATGTTATGTGTGCTTTGATACGTGAATGTCGCTGGCTAACCAAGACTGAACTTGGTGACAGTTGTAGAGCGATGGCACGGAGCTCGAGGAGTGACATCTAACTGCTCATTAAGTATGCTACACATCATGAGGGTCTATCGTCTATCTATATGCGCTCGTTTAGGTGTCTGTATTTGATACATTGTCTGTTTCTCAGTGATGTGGCTCTTCGATCTCTTCGGCTTCTTCAGTACTGTGCTTTTGTTGACGGACTGAAGTCGTTGGGTTGAGGGTTTTAGTTTCACCCTCACAATTCTTCTCAAGTTCCCTGACACGGCGGGCCAGATCATGGATGTGATGATCGCCACTATCGGGAGCAAGCTCACTGAGGGCGGTATCGAGCATCAACAAGTAGTCTTTGTTCAGGCCACTGGGCCCTTGACTGCGGAAGATGTGCTCGGCGAGCTCCTGGGGGTTTTGGGGGCCGACAAATTGCTCATTATCTGGAGTGCCGATGTAGACCAGAGTGCGAATAAGGGGGGAGCCATCGGCAGGATGGAATGGAGCATAGTGAATGGTGTAGCCGTTGATCTCTCGAATATCGAGATACTCCTTGACTTCGGCTACTTTCTCGGGAATGATGCGATATGCAACCCCCCAAACTCGCTCTGGAGCAGAGTCGTGACTATCAGTTAGCTGTTCCCAGTAAGACCTCTCGATTAAAGTGACAACACGCCCGGGAGCCTCGGGAGTGCCTCTATGATCCTCGCTATGATCGAGTTTAGTCAAGAGTTTCACTGCAGTTGTTTGAAGGCATACCTAGCCTGGAAGCCATGTTAGTGGAGGTATTTACGATATGGGCAAAATGGTGTTTTACCTGCCAGAAACGACGAACATAGCCATCTACCCATCCAGGAATCCTGCGGTCTAATAAGTAAGATCAAGTGTCTGCGGAAAGGCCGTTGATCGTATAAGACTGGTGACTTACCAAAGTGTGGCGGAGGCTTCCATATCAAGCTTCTGTAAATTGCATTAATTACCGAATAAGAATCTGCTGTCATGAAGGTCTCGGCATACCCGTATCCATATAACCAGAATTCGGTGGGTTGTGATGAGTCTTGATCGGGCATTGTGAAAAGGACTACAAGTTAGGAACATTAATAATACCGTTTTATCTGTGTCGACGTCCACTTACTCGGCAACTGCTTTATTAAATGACCGAGCTTGAGAGTATACGAGATGATTCATATGACAATTAATCTTGGCGAAGTGACTCTCACAAAGGAATGACTCTTGCCGAGTGTCCGGAAGATCTTAAGATCCAACCTCGACCTAGGTATAGAGATTAGATTGAAGACATACACCTAGTGGAGGTATTTCGTCTCTTGTCCCACTGATGAGGTGATGACCACTAAGAAGGAGGGGAGACTTGTAAGCAGGGGTCAGAGGAAACCATAGAACAAATGGAACAAATTTCTCCTTCTCCCCTCCCCTCCGAGACGACACCAGTCAACCCCGCGCCTCGACTGGGATGCTCAATTCTAGTGGCTGAGGCTTTTCTCGGGTTCAAAGTGGCTGATTACTCTCTTTTTCGCATCGACGTCATTGGATCTGGCGACCCACATAACGGACGGGACCGCTGTTGCCGTGTCGGAGAACCTTACCCCTAGGGTCCTTTTCATCTGGACTGACTATCAGACCCCGAAAATGAAAGTGAGGCCCTATGATCTTCGATGCTGATATCTAATTTTAGCCCTCCGTTGAGCATACCTCCGGTCCCTGTTAAAGTCTCCAGGACTACTTGTGATTCAAGGATAGTAGTGAATTGACTATCCGTACGGACCTTACCTAGGTACCTACCTAGTATACGCGGACTGAAAATTCCCTAGAATGGAATAAAGGGTCCCGACGCCTTGGCGCGGAAGGACAAGGAGCAAGTCAGGCTTTTTAAATCCCAGCGCTAGGTAGTCTCATAGCTAGTATCTTCCCTGTCCCATATCAGATAAGGTCACGGCATTTTATACCCGATAACGGGAGATGATATGTATCGAGTGTATACTGAGCCTTTTTATCATTGTCAATGACCTCTTCTTCAGTTAGGCTGAACTCTAAAACCTGTACTTGCTGTAGAAGTGAATAGTCCATTCAGTGGCATATAAGTCAATTGTACTTGATTGAGTCCTCAGAAGTGAGGACGAAAACTCCGAATCTTGTCTTACCCAAGCATTCCCACTATCAAGACCAACTCAGCCACGCTCTTGTGCTCACCCTGCGCTCCACCAACCAAACGACACTGCCCCGCGCTGGAGATTCCCCTGGCCTGGGGTCAATCACTGTAGGTAGGCAGGCCAGGTAGGTCAACTACTAATTAACTGTGTGGCCTTCCAGTTACTTCTTCAGCCGCGCACCAAACCAACTCAGCCCAACCTTCAAAACCCCCTTCACACGCAACATCTCCTTTCTCTAACCTTACCTCTTCATAAGCCTCCCTTTTCTCCTGAGTTGGAACCGGGAAAAGCATACCCAAACCCCGCATTCATCATGGCCTATAACCGCCCCTATGACGAGGATGCTCTCCCTAGGTATGTCTCATGCTTCAGCCAAACTGCCCTTCGTCTCCCCTCGCATTTGTCCATTGCGGCTCTGCGATTGCGGCTTGAAGCTATGGGTTAACACACGTCACGATGCAATACAAAGCTAACCATGTAACTTACACAGGTTCGCGGAGCCAGAGCCTGTATGTTTGAAATACACGCACCGTTAACGTTATCACAACGTCAAGAAGCTTATTAAACTGACACTGCGCCCTCCAGAAACCAGGACAGTCTAGGACACCTGCCCCGCAGCAGCACCCTCCTCCTCAGCAGCAGCACCACCAGCAGCAATATGCCCCTCAACAGCAGTATCACCAACAACAGCCTCGATACGACAAGCCTCTACCTACCCAACGAGATGCGCGATCCCATTCCCTAGGTCAAGCTGCTTACGGCCATATGTCGCCGCCTCCAAACCCTGGTGGTGCTAGACCACAGGCTCATAACCGTCCTGCTCCCAACTCACGACCTCCTCCCTCGCCTGGTATCGATGGCAGTGGTTCAGACCCTTCACTTTTGCCCCTTTTCCGCGCTGTAGACAAAGATGGTAAGCTCTTCTGATTCAACAATCCATCATAACATGCACGGGACATCGACCACGTTAATAGCAGTTGCTGACTACTCCTCGGTTAGGTACCGGCCACCTTTCCGAGAGGGAACTTTCTGCCGCCCTTGTCAACGGAGACTGGACTGCTTTTGACCCTCATACCGTCCGCATGATGATTCGAATGTTTGACTCCGATCGAAGCGGCACCATTGGTTTCGAGGAGTTTTGCGGGCTATGGTCCTTCCTGGCTTCATGGAGGACCCTCTTCGACCGATTCGACGCCGACCGCAGCGGCAACATCTCTCTATCCGAATTCAACAACGCACTTGTCGCTTTCCGATACCGACTAAGCCCCCAGTTTGTTGAGTTACTCTTCAACACCTATGATAAGAGGAATGAGGGAGTCATGAGTTTCGATCTCTTTGTTCAAAGCTGTATCTCTCTGAAACGCATGACAGACGTGTTCAAGAAGTATGACGACGATCGCGATGGCTACATCACCTTGAGCTTTGAGGATTTCTTGACGGAAATCCTTAAGCAGCTCAAGTAGACGACATAAAAGCGCGAAGCTGAAATACCATACATCGGAAGCCAGCACCGGGGCTAAACTAAATATTGAGATCTCTAGTTGTCATGTGGATTTGATTTTTGCATCCTTAGGGAAGGGAAAGGCCATGCATATATGCTGAAGTGGAATTTACGACAGATACAGCCCAGGCTGGGCGGTTGGGGAGGTGTTAAGACGTGATAGCATGAACCAAAGATACCCTAGGTCGAGTCTCCGGATCCTGGCTTAGAGACCGAAACTTACCTTAACATCAAAACATGAATTATATTGCTCAGCATGCTGTGCTTTGAGACATCGAAGAAGTCGCAATAGTCATATAACAAGGTTGGCGCAGCCTCGACCCTAAAACCAGCTCAACCAAGAACAAATCCAAATGCTTCCACTTATATGACGAGCGATAAGTGACGCTCGTTGATGCTGAAGGCTCGCCCTAGCAAATAAGTTATTCTTTTTGTTGCTTAGATATGATTAGTAGAGGCGAATCCACGATGGCTTTGTGTGCGGAGTAGTTCTTCCAAGTATTCCAAACGACATGACAGATATCTGTCCAGAATGACTATAGTAAATGAGCTGTCGAGGCATCACGAGTCATCAGAGACAAACAAGCTCTAAATATCTGCAAATGCCAGAGTTCAACTATGAGCACCCATACTTTACTTCTATAACACTGCCTAAGTCAGGAGAATGTTAAGAACTATCACCTTGAGTTCAAGACTGGTTCAGAAACAGTTATGGTTACCGAATTTATAGATACGCCTTACATTGTCTATTTTCTTGTTAGTTTTCCTCTTCCAGCTGTCCTTGTTCTCGTCATGTCACTAGCGCCATCGTATGACCACGAGCGAGTTGTATGATATGATGAAAACGCTCCTGGCCATTTCGAATGTGACTTGAATATTCGTAGCCGTTAAAGTATGATTGCTCAAGTAGAGTGAAACCATATGCGAGAACGTGATTCTATTCCAAATCAACTGGATATATCAAGGCGATGCTACTGGCGAAGCGTCAGTAATCGGGATAAAGTTAAGCGAACAAGAATGGTAAGCAAGGCGAAGGTGTCCTTTGTTGTCGAGGCTAGGATGCTGGCAAACTTTGAAGTGTGTAGACCTGAGTATGGATTAGACATACAAAAAGCTCGGTAAACCGTAAACATCAGCCAAACTAGTTCGCATACTGGTAGAGCCAGGAACAGGCTGTGGCTACCGCGGTAATTATATTTGTCCAGTACACTCATTAGGTGAAGTTTCTAGCCGTTAACCGCAAGCTTCCCCGAGTCTTCTGTTGGCTCTACTGCCATGGACATATATACCTGTTTCAAGGTTGTTGCTCTTTTTGACAGTCATGGGACCAGCCTGACTTGACCCAAGCTTACACTTAATGAGTGCAACCTAACAAGGAATGTATTGTTTACATCTCTTGGCAACCACAGCTCATGTTTTGGGGCTGGCCTGATATTTCCTTGCTCCCTGAGGCCTGAGTAAAAAGTAGTCCGTGCACTGCAAAGAAGATTTCAGTGCTATGGCCAAAATACCCGGTGTGCCTTGGATCGTTGTGTTACCACTTATAGCATGCATCCATACAATTGAAAGCTCAATTACTCTCGCAGGTCGAGCAGCTACCTAAAAGAAGCAGCGATATGATGGTTCGCTTAAGACGTCGGCCCCCACATGGATATACTCACCATGGATATGCTCACCCCTTGACAGAGGCTACAAGCTCTCGACTTGGAAATAGTGGTGTAAGATATCAGTTCAATTCCGCCATCGAAGCAAGTACTGTTATTAGGTCAATCAAAGGCCCGAACAAGGCCTTCTTCTGTATTCGATCTGTGTAATTGAACATTTGAAAGTTCTGTTAACGATTGCCGCTGGGGTAAAATTCGCGGCGACCCTGTTATGGCGCGGGGTCACCGCCTTCACAAGGTCTGGAAAATAAAACCGGACTTATCGACCTCGACTCCTGCAACGCTGGTTGGCTGTATGGGCCATCGTATCAAGCCCTCGCGACGCTGTCTTGCTTTGTCTACGGAGTAGGCGTATTTCGAGTCTATTCATGCACATTCAGTTGGTCCTGCAGATGAGAGCTACAACCTTGCCCCTTCTTCCGTTTTCGTCGCCATGCGACAAAGCTTGGGTGTTTCAGACAACAAAATTCACCGCCTTCCAAGTAGATGTGAATGGCATAGCGTGCGTTACTCTGAGTAGAACAATTCGGTTGAGGTGGAAGACCCTTTAACGGACTGGCTGCGCACGCCCGCCGGTTCCGTGCTGTAGGGCGACAGGCGTAATCCCTGGCAGGTGATGTCACCGTCTCAAAAGACCCGGGAGCGTGGTGACAGGGCTTGCAGGCGTTTAAAATTCTCCATCGTCTCTGAAGCTGAGTCAAAGGTCAGCTCTCAATTGTCCGTATATCATTGGGTCCTTTGCAGCCCGCATTCTCAACCCCATTTTGTCAGTTTCACCAACTCTCCTTGAAAAGGCAATATGCTTTTTGAGGCGTAGATGGGATACCCCTGAAGCCAGAGCGAGCTTTGAAATCTTGGCTGTCGTCGACGACTCCGATGCTGACTCTATTAATGTCCACACCTGCGTATCGCCGAATCTCAAACGCCACATCAACATTCGCGGTTGCAGCTCTGGATTAGTAGCCGGCGTAGGTGAAGGCTTGAGCTCCAGCTGGTAGTGACGACCATTCTGTTTAGTCGAGGTCCCGTGGCCATAGCCGTGGCGAGAGTCATGCAGAGGTACCTATCAAGTACATGTGATAACCACGTCCGGAGTTGGCTTAGGAACGGTATCTGTGAGTGGCAGTTGACCATGGGCTTCGGCCCCGCCGACCCTGGTCATGTTTGACATGGCCAACCCTTCAGACGCCGGGCCTTTTTCTCGCGACATTGATTAGGGTATGTAGCAGCCAAATAATTGCTGAAGCTGACAAAAAACAAACAGGAGCTCGAGAAAGAGAATATGATTGGCAATGATGAGAAGGACATGCTGCAGAGAAATGAGAACCTCTGTATGTATTCATGCCAATAACAACTTTATCAGCACTACAATCAGTAAAAAGAAAAAGATCTTCAACAAGCCTGAGCAAGGGACCAGCTCCATAATTGGAGCTTCCCCTGCACGTTCTAGGGAGCTTCTGCACTTTTTACAGGCGGCATTCTTTGGGTCAAGGGCCTGGTCTTGACCTCCATCCGTCCAGGAAAGAGCTCCACGCTGGCCACCCCCCTCTTCTCACTGCCTTCACCCCTGTAGGCCCTCTCGAGTCATTGCAGTGGCAGGTACCTGGTAACTGGTTGATTTGTTCGCGCGCCGCTTGGGTCATGCTCTGGTTGAGCTGCTGATGCTTCTGTGCTTGGAAGCTGTGCTTCGCTATAACTGGATGTTGCAGACGCTTGGAGAATCACTGTTTTTTTTTTTTTTTTTTGGGAATGGCTGTGTCGCCACAGAGCTTGAAAGTCTGCAAGATCAAAGCTTCGCCAGCTTGCACAAGGGACCACAGGACCTCGTGCTGTGGCCATACAGAGCTCATGGCAAGATGGAATGGAAGCTGGAGAAGGGTTTTTTGCAGCTTCTCTGATGGGCCTAGAAGACTGTTAGACAGCTTCTTGTAGCTGCACCCCCAAAGCTATGCGTCAATATTATTGGCCCCAGAGATCAGGTCGTTCGAGGCAGCTGAGATCTCCAACAGTGGAGGCGAAGCACAAGGCATGGCTGTGCAAGCAATGGCATGGCAGTCGGAGGAGGAGCCCGGAGCTCAGGCTGTGGTCCCTTGTCAAGTGAGCAATGAATGGACATTAAAACCAGAGAGAGCCTTGTTTGTGCGGAATCTTTCGCTACTTGCCTTGATTCTGTTGCCCACACGCCCTCTCCCGCCAGAGTTTTTTGTCTTTAGGTACCTTAGTTACTGGTAATTTTTTCATGCCCTCTGATATTTTCCTTGCGCTTACCTTTTTGTGAGCTTCTTTGTAATATGATATACTCCGGCAGTTGTTGCAAATATCTGGATGCTGGTATTGGTGATATGCGAGCAAAGTGTATTGAATACCTACCTACTTACCTACATTAGTATCTAGGTCCAAGGTCGGCGAAAGCTCTCACCCAGATCTTCGAGCTCAGCTTCCCTCGGCAGCACCACACACCACACACTCAACGACTCACACCCTCCTCTTGCCTCTCTCTCTCTGGCCGTTACTCTCTTCGCTATTGCGTTGTTGCTCTTATTACTCACTCACGCTTTACCCAAAAGGCATCTTTGCCTCCCACCTTCTTCCGTCTCTTCTTTTTTTCGACCTCCCAAGCTCCTGTCATCTTTACTTACCTGCACCTACCTACCTCTACTTTCTTCCTCCCACTCACCCTCCTCCCCTCCATACATTCTTCTTTGCAACCCACCTTTTCTCCAAAGAAGCGACCTTCTCGATCGAATATTTCTGTTCGCGTCTCATCCAACTTAGACTCTTCAACATAAGGTTATTGGTATTCCTAAACAGAGATTGGATTCATCGCTCTCCCAGTAACTACCTCCATCACCACCTCAATCGACGCCCCAATCGTGTACGCAACCACTGTCGCATAATTGGCCTAATTCGAAACGGTTCCTGTAGCAAAGCTTGCCCATGCTCAAAGGCAGCTCATTCCATTGTCAATGAGCTGCACTTTGAAATGTTACGGTTTTTGCATAGCTTCATTGTCACCAATTGATCTTCTCGTTGAAAGCTCAGCTTCATCGCTATCATCTCTTATCTCGCTTCTCAGTCTCTTATCGCTATAGTACACCCGCCAGCGAGCCATCACGTATGGTGGGGTCAAGATGCCGCCTCGATCATCCTTGACGTCGTCTTTCTCTATCACAGACTCCAACAATGAGGTAGTCTGCCCTCTTCGCAACCAGGATGGCTCCAGCTGTCGAAAGAGATGCATTGGTGTAAGTTCTTGGGCATTGCCTTTGTTAGCTGTTCTGCCCTGTCTTGCCCTGCAGCTGGTCTTGAATTACCATTGCTGCACCCACCTTACATCGTCATGTCTTACCACTTACCGCACTTGTTCCCCAACTGAGGAAGCACGTTCCTGTAACACCATGCAACGGTACCCATTCGATTCTAAATGTCCAATCGCAGGAAAAACGATATCGTTCCATGCAGGAGCATATCCGCCGCGCACACCCCGAGCACTACATCTCGAAGCTTCCAGCTACAGAAGAGAGCTTCTTGTTAATGATTAACACTCCACCATCGGAGCGACGCCCTTTAGATCAGACCTCAGCCCCAAATGCTCAGGGTTTGTCCCACTCTCACTCCAGCCTGCCCCCGCCCATTGACCACCTTCAAGGCTTTCACGAGCGACACAGCTATCATCGCGACGAATCGAGTAATCCAGGTACTCCGCACCTTCTAGATGATTTCAGTAATGGCGGGCCGGTTTCTGGCCCAATGCTTGGCACAGCCAGTGCCGCTGCTGCCCTAGCCGAACTTCATGGCGTCAAGAGTGAACGCGACATGGATTTGGACGGTGTGAGTGAAATGCCCTTAAAGAATTCAAATCATCGCCATCCAGGGCTAATGATACGTAGGAATATTACTCAGACATGGATGTTCGACGTAGGCCACGGACATCCATCGAACTGCCGCCTCTCAATCTTTCCAATCATGATATTACCAGCGACCCTTATTCATCTGCCAAATCTAATAGACAGCGCGACTTTCTCCCTTCCATTCTGGCAAACTCACCACCTGGAAGATCCTCAACACTCCCACCTCTTCAGCGTTCTGTGGGACCTAATCGGCCTCGCAAGCAGTCTGTTACAAAGCGAGGAAGAGACCCTCACCACAAAAAGAAGAACTCCAAAGGTTCTGCAACTGACTGGCTACGCCGAATTCAAAATGAAGAACGATATAGACCAGGTAATGATCGGAAGGCTCTGTCAGCAGAACCATCCGCAGACTTTGGGAAGCGGTGGGAAGATCTTATCGATGCAGCCGATCAAGCCGCTTCTGCTGCTGGTGATATTGACGAAGACCGTACTCCTGTATGTGCATCTGTTCATGGTATTCACCTTTGCAATGTTGAATTGACTAACAGGCTCTCAGGTCCCTCAGTCTCCCGTTTCAATGCATAGATCATCCTTACCGCCCTTTTCCCACCAGCCCCAGTTCCAGCCGGCCAGTTATCAAGCTTCGCCTCTTCAGCAGGCACTCACGCCTCCATCATATGCCCAGGATGCTGTAGAGCCATTTCCGTCCGTGGAAAGTGGCGAAAGCGGCGACAACTTTCATATAGGAACCCGGGGGCTTTCTGATTCGTCACCAACATATTCGGCTCAGAATATTCAGATATACTGCGCTGCTTGTCAAGGATTCTCTCTACTCAAGGATTCGTACGCATGTACCGAATGTATCTGTGGCCTGTGCCCAACTTGTGTGGAGGTTCTCATGACAGAACATGGAGCAAGAAGGAAGTGTCCCCGCTGTGCTACAATTGGCGGGCGGTTCAAGCCTTTCCAGCTCGACATTAGATAAAGGGTTTCCCGGAACTCACATTCCATTACATCGGTCAAGATTTAACGCAAGGGGTTCTCTGACGGTTAACATTACATTGGGTTTGGCGTTCTGGCATATGACGGAAGTCAAATGATCTTGCACATGAGCAAGACGGAAGGCGAATCACGGCACGGGATCGATACCTACCCATTGTGCCAAGCGACCTTGCCCTGCACACTTGGGAAAATTGCTATATATGGGACTTGGGTAAAGGAGTTTTTGCTAAGTGGTTTTTCTTATTTCATTGGTTGTCTTCTTGCGACTCAGAAGTGGATGTCAGGAGCTTATCGTTGAGGTTTTCTTTTAGGATTGTTTTCTTCTACAGGTCAGATCATTGGATCAACATGCCTACACCACTATCGATCGTTACAGACTAAGTAGTCAATATGAATATGAATGCAAGTGTTCAACGGAATTGTTATGGTTACACTTACAAAATTAATATGTTTCTAATTGATTGTCTTCATCATAAGGTGATGCGATGTGTGTAAATCCCTAACTGGTACAAAGGAGCTGCAAAAACAGAACCATCCAACGCCACAGATATAAAAATAAAAAAAGGTCATACATAGTTCAACGGTCCATACTACTTTTTTCCTTCCTTCTCTTTCTTCAACAAAAGATCTCGCATCTGAGCTCTAGCATTGCGGCTGCCACCAAGTTTGGGGCCTTTGAGTACTTCCTCGGTACCGGCGCGCGTTGTCTGGTTCGTTGCCTTCTTTTTGCGAAGCTGTCGTTCTGCTACATCCTCAAGGAATTGCTGCCGAAACTCTTCGGCGAGCCGCGCATCAGCGGCACCATCCTGATCGGCAACGACAGTGCGGCTGTTTTGTTCTGGAGTCGGTTCGTATAAGTCGACTAGGAAATATGATTTAGTGGCTGATTTGAGGGATATGGACATGAGGGACATACGTCTTGTTTCATGAAGAATCTCGTCGACGATCTGATCTCGTTTGAGGGCGTCACTATCTCGACGGTTTCGCGGACGCCATGGCTTGCCATCTCTTCTGAGTCTAGGCTTCTTGGCTCTTGGTCCACCGTCTGTAGCACTATCTACCTGAACAGAGTTCCCACTTCGAGCAGAGTGGTCATCGAGACTGATCTCCATCAACTGACCCTGCATTACTGCCCGTCCACTCTCGTGGTTTGTTGTTGTTGCAGAAGGCTGCCGAGCCGGGTCTGATCCAGACGCTGATAAAGTGTTCTGTGAGCTATATCCGCCGGCACGATTATATAGTCGGGATTCTATGTAATCCATCCTTGAATGATTAGTTATTGCATGGTGAGAAAGGAATGACGAAGACGGTGGTCCTCGACGTACATATGCTTGTCATTAAGATCTGTCAGTCTGCCCGTCTGGTGAGTAAATCGATCCGCAACTCCTTTCATAATGGGTTCGTTATTCGAAGTATCATCTGCGTCGTGTGGAATAAGAGCACGCTCGTTGTTCATATCATCTTCTGGGCGGTTTGTGTTTCGAAATGCGACACCTCCAAGCCGGGCTCTTCGCGCGTTGCGCAACCTGAGCGCAGCAGTAACAGATTCTCCTTCATCTCGGGCGCGATCTGATGAAGCCTTTCCGGCGACTTCATCACTGGGTTCTGATGCAGACGGCGATTGTATTGTTTCTGCGACAGCGGTGTCATCTTCCTGGACGCGTTGGCGATAGGCCTTTCGTTTTTTGCCAGCACGGAATCGGACTGGCTCTGCAGCCGGCTCTGAAGAGTGAGCTTCCATAAATAACTCGATACGTCTCTGTGCGGGCTCCGTAACAAACGATATCTTCGCGTCGCAAGCAAGGGATGAAGGTGCTGATTTAATCAGTGGAGATACACACGAAGTTGATAAGTGACATCAGCGGAGGTCCAGAGCTTATCTTATCAACATCAACCTACTCAGCACCTGCCCGGGCACCTTCTTTCCACCTTGTAAGCCACCTATAGAAAGCCAATTTATCCGCTAGATAGCAAGTAGTTGACATAAAGGTTAGATCATATCTCGCAGGTAATGGAAATCATCGTGTTTCCATTTTTATTACTGATTGCTAATAAGCTCTAGCTCTTCTCCAACTCTTTCCAAACTTCAAGCCTAACTTTTATTCCACAATAACCTTGGTAAGTATCTATCACCGATTAACGGTGACTTGCCAATATGTCGAAACGTGTGAGCCATCTTCCGCAATTATAACAAAGCTAGAGCTAAACTTTTGAAAGATATATTTTGCCGTTGAAGGACGTGTCCAAGGTGTGTCTATCTCTATCAATACCTCATATAGCATTCACTTGAACTGACGTCATCCAGGTGTTGGCTTCCGGTATGGTTCTCTAAGATGACATATCCCGAGACATCGCATCTGATGTATAGCAGGTATTTTACTCAGAAGAAGGCCCAAGAGTACGGAGTGACGGGATGGTGCCGAAACACGAAGGATGAAAAAGTGCATATAAGCCCCTGGCAAGTTGACATTGGCTAATATAGAGCTTTCATAGGTCGAGGGCGAGGCTCAAGCCAGTGAAGAAATTCTATCCAAATTCTTCAGGGATGTAGACAAAGGCCCAAGATCTGCTCGTGTGGTTAGGGTTTCCCAAGAAGGCCGACAAATTATTGAGGACGAGAATGACTTTGTTGTTACTCGTTAAGAATTGGTAATAGCGAGACATGACACAAAACCCTATGTGACAAAATCATGGCAAACGTCCAATACTTGAATCAGTTTGTTCCTCTATAACCCGTGCTTCCAGATAGGAGTGCCGGAAGATCACGTACTCGTATAGGATCAGAGCGTGGACAGAAAGGAGCTTCATCAACACGAACATCACCTGTTGCCATGCCTTGATTGTCTAAGTACTGGCATGCATAAATATCCTATCCTATTATACATTTCAAGTTGGACCAAAAAGACTGCTCAGGTAAATATGTGATATTTTTGAATTCTTTGTAAGATCACTTCGTGCATTTTAACTACTCGAAGTTATCCTACTTACATTCAAATCACAGTATCCACGTGACCATTATCGGCTTGCTTATCTGAGCCTATAAGTTCCTGTCGCAATAAAAAGTGCAACTATCGACGGATAACCTACAAGTCAACGCAATGGCGGAGGATCGAGAGTACGATGGGTATAACCCAAATCCAAAGAGGAGGCGACTTGATACACCTCGACAAAGATTTCAGAATGATTCGCGCGCCTCAACTCCCCACAAGGCACAATCGCGTTATGCTTCTACACCACCCCGAAATACAGGACCGACCGAGGAGGATTCGAAGGCATTAGACCGAGACTGGTACGGAGGTGATGAATTTGGTGGCCACAGTTTTGGAGATGAAGCCCATAACCCATTTGCCTCCTACGACACCTGGGAAGGACAGCAACAGGACACCGCCCGACACGAAAAGATGACCAGTCGTTTCGACGCGCGACGAGACCAGAGGAACCGAGAGAATGACGCTTGGGAGACGAACCGAATGCTGCAATCAGGCGTCGCGCAAAGACGGGATATGGCATCCGACTTTGTTGACGATGACGAGTCGACCAGAGTTCATCTTCTGGTACACGATCTGCGGCCACCCTTTCTGGATGGACGGACTATTTTTACAAAGCAACTAGAACCGATTCCAGCCGTCAAAGACCCTCAGAGTCATATGGCGGTTTTCAGTCGCAAGGGTAGTAAAGTGGTAAAGGAAGCAAGGCAGCAGAGAGAACGTCAACGGCAGGCCAAGGAAGCCACAAGCATGACCGGAACGACTCTTGGAAATATTATGGGTGCAAAAGAGGAAGACGGTGATTCTGCACTACCAGTACCTGCTGAGGATAACGCCGAACCAAGTGAGCGCAAGGGCAATAAATTCAGCGCGCATATGAAGAAGACCGATGGCGCGAGTAACTTCAGCCAGAGCAAGACCCTACGAGAGCAACGGGAGTACCTACCCGCGTTTGCAGTACGTGAAGACCTTCTCAGTGTCATTAGAGAAAACCAAGTTGTCATCTGTGTTGGCGAGACAGGTTCTGGCAAGACGACACAGCTGACACAGTTCCTACAAGAGGATGGATATGGAAAGACCGGCATGATTGGATGTACACAACCGCGACGCGTGGCTGCAATGAGTGTAGCTAAGCGTGTTGCTGAAGAGATGGAGGTCGAGTTAGGAAGCACAGTCGGTTATGCGATTCGCTTTGAAGACTGCACCAGCAAAGAGACGGTCATCAAATACATGACTGATGGTGTTCTCTTGCGAGAATCCCTCAACGAGCCTGATCTGGATCGATATTCATGTGTCATCATGGACGAGGCCCACGAGCGTGCCTTGAACACAGATATTCTGATGGGTTTGTTCAAGAAGATATTACAGAGGCGTCGCGACCTGAAGCTCATCGTCACATCGGCCACCATGAACTCGAAACGCTTCTCCGACTTCTTTGGTGGTGCACCCGAGTTCATCATTCCTGGGCGAACTTTCCCAGTTGACGTCATGTTCCATCGGTCTCCCGTCGAGGATTATGTGGACCAGGCAGTGCACCAAGTGTTGTCAATCCATGTTTCAATGGGCCCTGGCGATATCCTGGTGTTCATGACAGGACAAGAAGACATCGAGATCACTTGCGAGCTTATCCAAAAACGACTTGATGCCCTCAACGATCCCCCAAAGCTGAGTATCTTACCTATATACAGTCAAATGCCCGCAGATCTGCAGGCAAAGATTTTCGACAAGGCTGCCCCTGGTGTACGAAAATGCATTGTTGCCACCAATATTGCTGAAACCAGTCTGACGGTCGATGGTATTAAATACGTCGTGGATGCTGGTTACTCCAAGATGAAGGTCTACAATCCGAAAATCGGCATGGACACGCTTCAGATCACGCCCATCTCGCAGGCCAACGCTTCGCAACGTTCAGGACGAGCCGGTCGAACCGGGCCTGGAAAGGCCTTTCGACTGTACTCAGAGAAAGAGTTTAAGGAAGATCTATACTTACAGACTATTCCTGAGATCCAGCGCACGAATCTTGCTAACACTGTCCTGATGTTGAAGTCTCTGGGCGTCAAGGACCTTTTGGACTTTGATTTTATGGACCCCCCTCCACAAGACACTATTACAACGTCGATGTTTGACTTGTGGGCTCTTGGGGCACTTGACAACCTCGGTGAACTTACTGATCTTGGAAGGAAAATGAGTGCTTTCCCCATGGACCCCTCGCTGGCCAAGCTTCTCATTACAGCGGAAGAATACGGCTGCAGTGAAGAGATGATTACCATTGTTTCTATGCTGTCCGTGCCAAACGTTTTTTATCGGCCAAAGGAGAGACAAGAAGAAGCCGATGCTGCCCGCGAGAAATTCTGGGTGCATGAGTCAGATCATTTGACATACCTCCAGGTCTACACAAACTGGAAAGCCAACGGTTACTCCGACGGTTGGTGTGTTAAGCACTTTCTGCACCCAAAGTCTTTGAGGCGAGCCAAAGAAATTCGTGAACAGCTTTTGGATATTGTTCGTATGCAAAAGATGGAATTGACAAGCTGTGGGATGGACTGGGACATTGTCCGCAAGTGTATTTGCTCGGGATACTACCACCAAGCAGCCAAATACAAAGGCTCGGGTGAGTATATCAACCTGCGTACCAACCTTGGTGTGCAGCTGCACCCGACAAGCGCATTATATGCCGGGCACCCACCGGATTATATCGTTTACCACGAGTTGATCCTCACCTCGAAGGTCTATGTTTCGACAGTGACGGCCGTGGACCCCCACTGGCTTGCAGATCTCGGTGGTGTCTTCTACTCGGTTAAGGAAAAAGGCTATTCGGTTCGAGATAAACGAATCACCGAAACAGAATTCAACCGAAAGATGGAGATTGAAGCCAAGATGGCTGATGACAAGCGGAAGGACGAAGAAAGGAAACAAATGGAGGAAGAACGGACTCAAAAGAAGAGCAAGAAGATAGGGGCAGACGGTAAGAAGTTTGTAACACAAGGTGCAGTCAAAAAGCCTGTCATAAAGAGACGCGGTAGGGGCTTTTAAGCGGCGCCTTGGATGAGTTTCTATTATTCTAGCCTAAGCTTGGTTACTTGTAGCTCTATATAGCAAATCATTTTAGGCTCATGGTCATATGTTAATAAATCATAGAATAGCTCCCACTTGCCTTACTTCTTAGTAGCAGGATATAAAGGTAGTAGTCTTGCGGTAACATCTTGACAAGCCATATCGACACTAATAAGTGATAGTTTCCTGCACTCTTAGGTCAAGCTGCTGAAGCAAGAAGACTTCAGACCCTAAGACCGGATGCTAGAACAACCTTACTTAAGATTTCCTTAAGCTTATGTCAACTAACCTAAATCTTGTTAAAGCTATAGGATCAAAGTCCTACTATGCAAGATTTCTTGCCTCCCCTACCTTGGGCACCTTGGCCAAGGTCCCCTAGGTAGTGGGTTGGCCTCTTATCGATAGACCCCACTAGAAATTTTGGGAGAAATTTATCTGGGCGCCCACCTACTGATGCAAGCTGGACTTTCACCACACCATTTCAAGATACCCAGACAATCACCATGTCTTCCATGATTACAGCCGCGCAGTGGGTCCCTAGGGGCTTCGCTGCGCCTTTCCCTCAGAAGTATACCCTGGACGAGGCAGAGTTTGAACGGATAGCGGAGCTTGCCAAGCTCCAACTGGACGATGCCCAAGAGGATCTTGAGGAAGCTGAAGCTGCGCAGAAGGGCGCAAAGGCTAACAAGACCGAGGACAATGAAGAGGACTCAGAGATGAGGATCGATGAAGGCAAACCAACCGAGAAGACAGAGTACGTAACTAAGAAATATCTGAGAAGGGAGGACAGAGACTGACTGAAGGCCCCAGGATCAACCTTAACGATGATGACCTAAAGGAATATGATTTGGAAAACTACGACAACGATGACGGTGAGGATGTGCCTGGAAACGGCGAGGGCATGGGCATGTTTGGTAACATCAAGTCGCTGGCCTACTACGAGTCGAATAAGGACGACCCCTACATCACAATTGATGCCGACAAGGAGCAGGAGGATGAGGACCGGGAGGAGCTCCAGATTCTTGCGACTGATAACCTTATTGTGGCTGCCAAGGTGGAAGACGAGATGGCGCACCTTGAGGTTTTCGTTTACGAGGATGAGGCTGACAACCTTTACGTCCACCACGACATCATGCTCCCGGCCATCCCTCTATGTGTTGAATGGATTGACATGCCCGTCAATAAGGCCGGTGTAGATAAGGACTCAACAAGCAACTTCGTCGCCGTTGGCACAATGGACCCCGATATTGAGGTGTGGGATCTGGACACCATCGACTGCATGTACCCCAATGCGATCCTCGGCCAGGGAGGCAACGAGGAGGAGAAAAAGTCAAAGAAGAAGAAGAAGAAGTCCAAGAAGTCCAACGATGAGTATCACGTTGACGCTGTCCTGTCGTTGGCTGCGAATCGCAAGCATCGCAATCTGATAGCTTCAGCCTCTGCCGACAAGACGGTCAAGCTGTGGGATCTCAACACAACAAAGTGCGCCAAGTCGTATACTTATCACACCGACAAGGTGTGCTCACTTGCGTGGCACGCGAACGAGCCTACCGTTCTGCTTAGCGGTTCTTACGACCGAACTGTGGTGGCAGCCGATATGCGTGCGCCAGATGCGAAGCCTCCCCGGTGGGGCGTCGAGAGCGACGTCGAGAATGTGCGGTGGGATCCCCACGACCCGAACTTCTTCTTCGTGTCGACAGAGAACGGTGTCGTCCACTACCACGACGTCCGCAATGCACCGTCCGACCCTACGGGCACCAAGGCTGTCTGGACGCTCCAGGCTCACGACGAGTCTGTGTCTTCGTTCGATATCAACCCCGTGGTCCCCGGTTACATGGTGACCGGCTCGACCGACAAGACGGTCAAGCTTTGGAACATCCAGCCCACAGGGCCCTCGGTGGTGGTTTCGCGCAACCTCGACGTCGGAAAGGTCTTCTCCACCACGTTCGCGCCCGACCCAGAGGTTGCCTTCCGCCTTGCTGTGGCCGGCAGCAAGGGAACAATGCACGTGTGGGACACCAGCACCAACGCGTCGGTGCGCAAAGCCTTTGCTCAGCGGGTGCCCGAGCAGCGCGGGAAGGGTGAAGATCGCCTTGTGGGTGTTACCAACGATGACAGCTCTGATGATGACGATGAGGAAGATGACAAGCAGGACGATGATGATTCGATGGATGAGGACTAGACGAATTTCCATTTACTGAAAACGTTTCGAATCAGGATTTTGGGCAGATCTACGGCCTAGGTTGAGGCTGGATGAGATCATTGTCTCAGTAGACAATAGCACGGCGACCCCTAGAGAGCATTGGCAATGGTTGATTTGTACGGATAACGAAGATCATGTCTTGCCCGCTCTGGAGGGTGACTCCCGAGAAAAAGACTCTGCATGAATGAAGCACACTGGCGCACACGAACTGTTTCACAGCGGGATGGATATTTGGGGTGTTTACAAATCGACTAGATAGACGAGGTTTCTGAACAGGAATGGAAAAGTTGGATCTGATTTTCAAACAATCTTGGGTTCTTTTTTTAGTGAGCGGCGGAACGAGATGAGCATAGAAACAATATGTGAGCATGATAAGATACCTGGTGGAAGGGGAAATTTAAGGGTCCTCTTGGATGGTCTGAGATGGCTCACGAACCAAACCGGCATCCTTAGGTTGTCTGAGAACAGACGTCCACACGTCACAGGCGCCGAGAATAGGGCGGTGGCACTGAGTCGCGCGAATGCATTGTCAAGGACCAATTTCAGACAGCCCAAGACAAGACGAACGTGAGGCTAGACATTGCGAAATGAGACCTCTGTGCGCTGGGCCCATAGCTAGGATTCGTTTGAAGACCGGATCATGTCAGTGCAGAGCATCCACGAGAATATACTAGGTAAACGATAGGTATTACATGAAAGAGAGGTTTCTGAGGACAGACATTAAATGCGCAACACCCAGTATCTACGGAAATTCTCATGATGCAGCAATTTACGTATTCAAGGTACTAACTACCTAAGTACTAAGATAGGGGAGGCAAGAAAACTCAAGTCCTTGACCGTAAGTGATAAAAATATTTAGGTAGGTAGTTTAGGCCAAGTTTAGTGGACTCTTTACTAAGTTTATTTTGACAGCCTTTTCTAAGATTCTAAGTTTTCTTGCTCCCCGGTGGAGAAGACAAACGCTGTGACCATGCCATGTTCAACATTTCGTTTATCGAAAGCGGAGGATCTACCAGCCCCCAAAACACACGGCATTAAGCATGAACAGGGTCATGCTGTCTTTCTGCCTGTCTGATAAGGCATCTCGTAGTTTTTACGGACTTGGACGCCATCACATCACAGCTCAGGGCTCAAGTAGGATCCGCTTGTGTAGGCACAAGGGCCTGAAACAGGAGAAAACGGTAATGGCGCTGAAGCCGTTGACCCAATCAAGGACTTCTTGAGGCTGAGTGACGGGTTGATTGAGGGAGAATGGCCAACCAGAACCTGAAGGTTTGTTCCTTGATGCGCCTGGGGAAGCTCCAGTCATTACCGAGAGGCCATGGCCACGACTCAATTACTGCGTAAAGGTCGTTTTTGTCGGGTAATTGAGACGAGACGTGGACGACGCGGTGTGGCTTTGGAGTGTTGATGTACAATTCAGCCCATTTTAGTAGTCAGTTCCTGGTGATGATCTTCAATTTACCTGCGTATGAGCTGATCATGCAATAACAAGTTAACAACACATCACATACGAATGCATATTCTGCATCCAGTCAGCCGAGCTGTCAAAGAAAATTGGGCGTTTGCACTGCACTGGAGTTGAGTGCTTGCATCCATCCCCTGGCGATCGGTGTAACCCGATTGATAGAATAGAATTTTTCCATGTCGGCCCCGTTCATCACTCAAATGGGTCCTCCTTGCTTTACTGTAGCGCGCGGGTCACGTCGCTGCCATGAATGGTGGGATATGTTGAGGATGGAGGGTCAAGATTGATGGTGAATGGCCCGAGAGAGAGCCCCATGTTGGTGGGAAGCCAACATAGACCTGCATATGCCAGCTAGGGAACAAAGGCCTCACCATTTGGTTCCGGTCTACTAGAAATCGGGGCAGAAGGGGAAAGAAACAAAGCAAAGGTGTTTGTTTCCAAGCTGTAACGAATTAAGGGACGAAAAAGAAACAACTGGGGTACTGTAGGTACGCGTGTATCATCGATCGTGTATCACCATTGGCGTTCTTGGGCTTGATCATGTACACCAATATTACTCTATACTCTCTGGTGGTGATAGCGAGTTCCAAGACAAGGGAACAACAAACACGCAATTCCGTACCTAAAAGAATCTACACGACACCCGAGCCACGGATCTTCAGACATCAGCTGGTTTTTGGCGCGTTTCCCCCCCCCCCTCGCCCTTCTTGTTGGCGCTGGTCGTGGGCTTTCCTATGCAGACAAGAGAGAAAAAACCAAATCAGTGGACCGATCACTAAAGTGACAAGGGGTAGAGGAAGAGAGAGAATACACGCGATTGGCTGACCCCATTGACGCGAGACCAGGATTATCTGCTTCAAGCCGTTCTTCTAGCCAGGGGCGTCGGCCAACGAGGGCTTAATTGCAGGGACATGGGTCTTTGTCCAGGGATAGACACAAGGGGGGGATGGCCGGGCCGTTGCAAAGGCCAAAAGTCAAAGCCTGAGGTAACTCCAATTCACGGGCTTCGTGGCCAGGTGTACGCTAAACAGTGAAAAGCCGGTGCCCACCACCTCCGCTGAGTACTGTTCACTGCCCGAAGGTTCGGCTTCAGCTCTCTAATCAGGCAGTTGTTAACAGGGCTTGGGTCTCCATATCTTTTGTTTCATCCCCCCGTCCCCACGCCTGCCATTCAGTTCGATTCTCTCCATCCATTCTCAGGTGCTTGCTCGCTTGACTTTCTCTCCTTTGCCTTTGCCTTTGCCTCTGTCTCTGTCCTTCGACAAACTTGCATTGCATACGTCGGAAAAGGCCTGTATCTTCAATTCTTCTCGAAAATACGGAGTATCACGATCCATCGCTCTCTCGATCGTGTTTGCTTCTCAGTGTGCATTGATTTGACTCTATATCTCTCTGCCTCTGCCAGAACCTCTTTATCTTCCTTCATTTACCCTCTCACTCTTTTCTTGTATCCCTTCGTCGCAGGATCGATCAAACAACCTCACGGATACCGACCGATACACCTATTTTCGACGTTCGACGTTCCTTTACAATCAGCACATTCTCACGTTGTCACTGCAAAGCTGGTCAACGTATATCACTGTCTTTCTCGAAGAACCGACACATTCACATCGAATCACGCCAGAAGTTGATCTTCCGCTCCAGAAGCCGGATCTCACACGGACACTTTATCCATAAGCTCAAAAGGACTGGACTCCTTGTCTCACTACGCATTCAACGTCAACCAAAATCACCTCACACCAACATTCTTTGCTCGCTTGTCTGGCAATAGTTCCAAGCAAAACTTGCCTCAAAAAGTAAATCGGTGTCAAGTCGGTGGCACGACCCTTTCGACGATCCCTCTTATCACAAGACGTTGTTCACTAGCAGCAACTCCTCGTCACCCCACAAACTCACTTAGAACCCGACCAGAAACCAACAAGCTTTTCGAGAAAAGACGTAACTCGGAAAATCCAAATTTCCAAATCTTCAACCATGTCGCTCTCACGCGCTTTCACAACTAGAAAGGCCAAAATGGCTGGCCAGACGGAGATGGGAGAGCAACAAGTTCAAGTGCCGCACCGTAGTAACTCGGCCCGCGATAGACAGCATCCTATTCTACGACACCAGATTTCTGCTCCACTTCAGCTTGTTCACACAACCAACATGCTCTCCTACAACGCACCTGATATCCCGCATGCTGTTCTCCGCAGCAAGTCGTCTCTGCGTTCCGTTGGCGAAGAATCCGAGGCTCCTTCGACTACTGAGTCAACTCCACCTACGAGCCCGGATGTATCTCCTGTCGAAGAGTGCCCAGGTCCTAAGCCGAACCATCTGTCAACCTATTTCAGTGTCTCGGACAAGCCAGCTGTCCTGCCAAAGATCTCCGAGGCCCCTGCGATCCCTAAGCGTTCGCCTTCGCACACTAAGCAGAACTCGTACGAAGCGCTCGCCCGTCAACGATCCACCTCGCAGATGTCCAGGGACTCTGAGCACTCAGTATCAACCAAGGCCAGCTTCACCTTTTCACGATCATCGTCAACTTCTACTAGGGCGTCATCAGCTTCATATGTCTCTGCCAGCCAGGCCCAAAAGGCTCCCCCAATGCCTGTCCCAGCAGTCCCAGCAGTCGCTCCAGTTCCCCCGCCATCTTTCCAGCAGCGAGCTCTCAAGGATTCACACCCATTTGGTCACGAGCTTGCACAAGTCACCGAGCTCGCCGAAGAGTACAGCACCAAGCCGACGACCAAAGAGGATGAAGAGGACCACCGATACATCAAGTCCAGAGGTCTGAACAAGTTCTCCCCCGAGGAGTATCTCAGCGACGTTCAGAGCCTCATCCTCAGCTTCTTCCCTGAGGTGTCACACGCCAAACCCACGACACCACAGTGGATTTGATCAAAAGGCGCACTTTACACCGGCAGTCCGGTTTCTTAATTCGGCAGTACATATTTAATAGACATTTTACGACCATGAGAAGGGGGTCCTCAGTTGGACAATGGCAGACATGACTAAAAAGGCACATAGTTATTGGTTGCTCCACGAAGCGGCATCTATTCACTCGTTGAAGATTTTTCTTTTGATCAAGTCTCTTTTGGTTTTGGTTGGGTTACTTTGAATGAAAGGACCGTGTCTGGTGCTCGCATGCTCAAGAGTGTTTGACCGGACATAGGTTTCAATGGGGCGTTTGATAGGACCAGGGTGGAATAAGGACTGGATGGATGGATGAATGGATGGATGGATCTATGTTTGGGATGGATAGCTTTTTTCTTTGCTGGATGATCCTGTTTCATGATGTTGTATCTAGATGGATACTTGGTCATGCTACCTACCTACACACTCGCCATAAACGGCAATTTTTCCTTTTCATTCTCCGACTTCCGTTCCTAGAGCGATGATCTTCGTGCCACTGATTTGAGTTAAGTTGAAACTGCTGATCTTCAACCGCTGCAACAGTCTGGAGGTTAAGATACATGTGCAGCAGAATGAGACATTGTGAAACCTCTCATCAATTAGCAACGGGCATTTTCATGCGGTGCTCGTTGCTTTTTTGACTGTTGCTTGGACTGTCTCCCTTGGACCCTGGCAATTATACAAGGGCCGCTGCCGGATCGGAAACACGCCTTACTCTAACTCAAACGGCAATTTGGTATTATTAGAGTAGGGGGCTCAAAAGACTGCGTAAGGATATCCAAGTTTGGGCAATAAGTTGACGTAGCCTTGGTGTTGACCTTTCCATCTTTTTTTTTTCTTTTCTTCTTTCATGTGTGCCCGTTGAGGGTTTGAGTTTCGGGCAACTTCTCATGCTGTGGCGTCTGGGTTTTTGTATATGACGCGTTCGGCTTTTGAACTTTCTTTTTTGAGGGTGTGAGGGATAAACTACCGGTTGGCAACAGTCTAGTCCATGTTTTCCATGGTATTTCCGGCTAAGGTGGTGATATGTCTGTCAAAGTAGGGGCAGAGTTGCTGTTTGTTGAGGCTGTAATAGCTGAGCTTTGTATCTTGGCATCCAATGACCAGACAAAAAGAATAGTGTCAGCAACTAAATGTCTTACTATGCACTCTAGCTGTACTGTTTCAACTTCGCAAATTCTTAAAAATTCTGGAATCTATTTTAGTTTCAGCCATTTAGTTGAACCCGGACATTTGGGTCATCGTTGCGCCGTTTTATGTCAATGGAATGAATACTTAAGGCAGTTAATGAGTTAGGCTTAACCTAGACCACTTCTCTCGCCCAGGGCTTCTGCTCTTCAAACCCGAAACATTTCGCTACTGATACTGATCATTGTCTTGCTCATGAAATACTCACATCTGAACCAAGCCGCAATAGTAAATGCCCTTCGCGGCCAAACACTATCAATTCCTGATCTTCATAATATCTTCCGATCTTGGTCTAGTCCTCAAGGTCAACTCAACCGCCACTATGAGCACGTTACGCCAATCGTCAATCGAGCGGTTGAGCGCATGGCTACAGCATATCCGTTGATCGCCCGTCGAAAAAGGGACAAAATTGCTTCTCTGGCTTGTTCACTATATCCCCAAGCTCGTAGGCGGCAAATCGAGGCTTTGACTCTCTATACGACATGGCTTGTTTGCTGGGATGATGCTGTTGATGCTAATGAGGGCGATCTGGCGGGTGACTTCATGCGCGGAGAGCGTTGGAGGGGGCAGACTATGCGCATGGTGCGTGAGGCATTGGCCGTTGACGAAACGAATACGAGTGAAGCGGATAACGATCCCATCAATGGCGTGTTTAGAGAGTTCGGTGCGCGATTCTGTCAGACGGCGCCTTGGGATCAACGGCGCCTTTTACACGATGAGATCCAATTCTTCATCAACAGCTGTGCAGCTGAGCAGGAACTCCGTTTAGCCAGTCACATACCTGACTATGAGCCGTACATGAAGATGAGGATCGGCACTGTCGGTGGGAGAATGCTCTGCAGTCTTGTACCATATGCAACAGACGAGAGACTTCCAGGAGCGTTATCGTCAGCTCCAGAGATCGTTCAGTTATGGACACAAGTGAGCATTCTCCAGAGCTTGATGAATGATATGCTGTCGCTGAAGAAGGAGTTGCGGACTGGTTGTGCCATCAATGCCGTGGCAGCCATCATGGAGCCTGGCATGAGCCTGGATGTCGTGATTGCTAAGCTGGAGGAAAGGATGGAAATGGCAGTCAACAACTTTGACGATGCAGCAAATGCGTTGCTTCAGAAGACTAAGCTTCAAGAACAAACAAATCCCATCGTAGAGAGATACGTTGATGGGTGCCGTTCCATCGTCACAGGCACACTCAGGTTCACGTATGAATACCTTTCCCTCTCCATCAAGAACAAAGCTGACCTACCACAGATTAACATCACCCAGATACAGCATACATAGACTCGTAGAAGAAGACGGGTCATTAAAGATTACACTCTAATGTTTCCTGACAGATATACCAATCTATACCCTAGACCATATCCACGCATTCTAATAATCCCCGGATCAATGCATGCATACCTAGGTAAAAGAAACGCTCACGAGAGCTCAAAGATGTGATTGCCCTTGTTTTTGCGACGCCACTGCCTTCACAAGGTCTGTGATGGTAACGATCCGATACCCCTGCCGTTTGAGTTCAGGAAGAACAGTGCGCAACATGGGCACAGTCCATGATCTTCTGTCGTGACAGATAATGACAGCCCCCGGGTGAGCCATGCTCAGAATATGCTTCGCGTTGGTATCGGGATATGGTATCTGGGGGTCGTGAGGATACACACTGCCCAGAGTGATGCGAAAACCCTGGTTTCCCAACACATCTCGCATCCGTCTGTTGAATATTCCAGATCCTGGACGGAAGTAATTGTTGGGGAGGATCTGACCGTTGGCGGCGTATGCCTCCGTCAGCATGTCCTTGACGAGGTGGACTTCCTCCAGCAGCTTTTCGTTACTGAGTGACCTGGAGGGCTCATCATGCATGGCATGGTTTCCCAGCTCATGCCCCTTTGCAACCAGTTTGACGAGCTTATCCTTGCGACCCTCAACCTGTGATCCTATGACGAAAAAGGTAGCGTGGGCCTCATTCTCCTCCAGGACTTGCATGATATCATCGGTGTGGGCGGATGGCGCATCGTCGATAGATAGGGCGATGATCTTTTGGTCTGTGGGCTCTTCGAACAGGACATCTGGGTACTTCCTCCGCAGCCAATTGATGAGGTATCTCGGAGGTTTGTAGACGCAGTAGGCCGAGTAGAAGGGGAAGATTAGGAGGCCTACGAGGACGACGAGGGCTATAAGGGTAGCCATGCGGTTACGCCTGACCCTGCGCCGCAGCTTGGTGGGCAGACGGAAAAGGGAGAATCGGGTCATTGGAGCATTGACTGGGCGGTCAACTGCGGCCGCAAGTCCCAGAAACGAGACTCTGTAGCCTGCACATGCTCCCTCTTCGCAAGAGGGAGGGAGGAGGTTGGTGATGGTTGGGCGGTGGTGTTGTAGAGATTAGATACAGAGAGACCGGGAGGCAGCGAAAAGGGGACGGGCATCATGGCGCCTCATGCAAGACGGGGACCCTTCTACCCTGCCCTTGCGCTCCCGCTCGCGCTTCTGCAGCGTCTGTTTTGACCAATGAATTACGAGCCTGGTGCCAAACCCCTGCGCTTGACGCGGCACAGAGAAACATCCATGTGGGGACGTGCACAGGGCTGACACCTACACAGCCCAGTGGCACAGTTGATTGTCTCTGAAAGCGCAGCAAGCCAAGCACATCAGCTACGCTTCCAGCAACCAGCTCCAAGATTGGCGAAGGCTATCGAGCGCTTAAACCATGTTTCTGATCCTAATTTGAGTACTCAAGCGCGATTCTTGTTAGTTGCTCAGCCCTATCGCGCCTGAACAGCTCCTAGGGCCTTTAAGCGATCGTTTCGGAGGTTTAATGATGCAGCATGTGGCTGCATTGGTTCACGGGATGGCTGACCTAGTTGGCCGGTTCACTTGGGACCGATCGTGAGGCGTTCTTGCCGGAGTACTGTGTATTAGTGATTGTGTCAAGTTTTGTTGCTGCTGGGGTTTCATGATGACTGATTTTGGTGGCCTCCGAGAGTCATGATACGAGGTGTGAGGGACTTGCTATGACTGAAGGTGTGAATAATTCCTGGGCATTTGTATCTGAGACAATTGTGGCCCCAAAGTAGGTAGGTATGCTCTGTGCTGCCAAATATTCTGTCTATGGAATATTTCCATATTCAAAGCTGCCCCAGAGCAATCCAGGTACTCTACGCCAGAGCTACCTTATTGGCACAATCGTGCTCGACCAAAGCTCCTTGCATTATGAAAAATCTCACGATGCATTGGGCGGGCTCCCTCAAAATCTTGACAAGACAACTTTTGATCAAGAATACATCGTGTGACGTTCGCGAGTTCACTTTCCATAGCCAATTCGTCCCCGTCATTGGCTGAGCCTCATAATAACAACACAGGGCCTGTATCCATCCTAGGAAAGCCATCTAATTTTGATACCGGAATAAGGCTAGCAATTTCGGCGGCCTGCGAAGACTGACGTCTTTGTTTCCAATTCCCTGCATAACCTTCTGATTCTAGCCTGCTTCCAGTAAGCTTGCTGACGGCTCCAGGGGGTCCCAGGTCCAAACCCAGGCCCTTTGGAGAGAGTTCCCCTGCACGGCCACCATTAACTATCGCTGGGGTTCCGAGGAGCGGGCGTTTCTTATTGGTCGAAAGCTGCGGCCTCCCGGCGTCCCCGCGAATAGGGAAGCTTCAGCCACGACCGCAACTCAGTTGAAGCATGCTTGAGTAGAGGCATCCAAACAATAGGAAGTGACATATGTCAGGGAAAATTCAATACATCATGTTTAAAAAAGATGCTTTCAGACTCGCGTTAATCTATTCACTTCATCATGCAATTCAGTCCACAGGCACTCAGTTCTATTTGACCATCGCTACTAACTCTCCACTACTACCTTTACCTCCAAACAACACCCGCTTAACCACTTACACGCAATTGACCAATCATCAACGACCTCACTCTCAGCAACAATGAGTCGTCGACAAGACCACCACCAGCGCCACTACGGCCAAACCTACAACGCAGAGAGCTCTAGGAACTGGAGTGAGGAAGCGGTCAGAGGCAGCTGGGATTCCAACTACCAAAGAACAACATCAGCCAACACTTCACCAAGAGACCAGTCCCAGGCCTGGAGGCGACCAAGCCCCCAAGCCTACGACAGACGCCAGACGATGGTTAACCAATGGCTCGGCCAACAGTACAGCTACGACCCCTCGAATGTGATGGATGCCGTTTCCGATCTTACAACTCCCACGACGTCTCCGGCCTTTAGCGACTCTCCCACATTTCCCACTCGAACTCAGGAAGTACCTCCATATCAGACACACGCTGTAGCCAATGACTTTCTCGCACCGCCTTTGAGGACTTCTATCCCCCACCGACCGCATGATGGCCACTATCACAACGCTCCCCCAGCTTCCTCTCGAGGCTCTACATCTTACCGCCTTGACAACAGATCCGTGGACTATCGACACATGGAGCCCAGGTCAGCGGAGCAAGATCTTCGAGGAGTTGGCTCATTTGCCGACAACGATCGCTCACGGTGAGTTGATAACTCACCAATAGCAGTGAAAATCCACTAACATATATATCCGTAGCCGGGAAGTCAAGTACAAACCACTCAGCAATTGGTTTGGCCTCTGGTTACCCCCTCAAGAATGAGCTTCGCCATCTCAAGGTCCAAGATTCGACACCACTTCAACTTCAATGCTAAGCAACAATTCCAAGTGCGCAGACACAACTTCTGGAGAAAATGAACCTAGAGGAGCATAGTACTCTTGATTGCGTCTCGATTTCTTTCATTTTATTTCTTTTCCTCTCTTCTTATCTCCGTTTCTTTCCATGTTTCTCTCTCTAACACAGCCTGACTTATATACATGGCTTATGCTGGGTTTACATGTTTCCCCCCATTTTGTATGGCATTTCTTAGATCGAACAGTCACACTCCTTTGATTGTGTTAGACCAGTGTTGTGATCTTTTCATACAAATCCCCCCCCCCTCTCTCTTTTCATTATGGTCTGTGTATATCTGATGTATCACGACATTCTGTGTCTCATGGACGAGCCAATGCAGGCCATTGTAGGGATGTTCATTTCCATGACGCATCTTTCATTTTCTCTATAAACAAAATGTTTCTGTTTTTCCTTCATTGTCTAAAAAAATGACTGTCTGTTCAATTCTTCATCCCCTTCATTTACTGCCCCCCTTTCCCTTTTCCTTTCTCAAAGCCTCCAGGCCTTGGAGCAAATCTTTCTTGAGATCTTCAAGACCTTCAACACCGATGCTCACCCGTAAAAGTCTCTTATCAACCTTAGGATCAGTCATCGCACGCCACTCAATCAAACTCTCAACACCACCCAGGCTAGTGGCATGGTGGAACAACTCCAGCTTGGATGGCAGTCGCTTGGCGACATCTCCATCGCTAAGATACACTGAGAAAACAGGGCCATAGCCATTGGGCATCTGCTTCTGCAACCAACTACCCTCGACTGATGCTTCGGGCTGGAGACTGGCGTGCTGGACACGCTCGACGAGGGCGCCAATCGCAGATGAAGGATCGCGCTGCTGCTCAGCCAACCATGCAACAAGTGCAGTAGCTGTGGCACTCTGGCGCTGGACGCGGAGCTCGAGAGTCCGCAGGGAGCGGATACCCAGCCACCCCTCCAAGCTACCCATAACAGAACCAAGAAGAAGGCGATCGTTGAGGAGAGCGCTCTCCCAGTCTTTATGTTTGCGGTTGACAGATAGCGTACCGCAGAGCATATCAGAGTGACCGCCAAAGTACTTTGTACCGCTATGCATGACAACATCGACATCATACTTGAAAGGATCCTGCAGCGGAGGTGGTGCAAATGTCGCATCAACAGTCAGGTAAGCACCGGCTTTCTTTGCCTTTTCTGCATATGCTGCAAGATCGCGCGCCTCGCCAGTAGGGTTAAGGGGCGTCTCGACATGGATGACGTCGCCAGGCTCGAGGTCCTCAACAGCACAGTCCAAAGGCAGTTGCTTGAGACCTGTTAGACGAGAGAGAATGTTGATCACTCCGTGGCAGCCGTGGTAGCCATCTCCAATTGCAATACGCTTAGGATTCAGATGGACCAACATGGCGTGGAAAGCAGACAGACCAGAAGAGTAGGTAATTGTTGGAGCGCCAATGACAGACGTAAGAATTGCCTCAAGACGAGTGGTGTTAGGACCAGTTGCTCGAGAGTAGACATGAGAGTCCAGAGGATTATTGGGCTACACGGGTTAGCAAAAAGTCGTCACGAGAAGTCAGGAAGCCGTCAGAGAGTTTCATGATGGTCTTGAATCGACTCCAGTCATGATATTCCCGACCCTCTGCTAGTCTCTTCTGGAGAACACCTGCAGTAAAATCAAGACGGGGAAAGATGCAAACTTACATCAGTATTATCCCAGGATTTCAGCGCATCAGGGTCATCGCTGTACCTGAATGTTGTGCTGACATGCATAGCCGGCGCAACGGCTCTGTGTGACTGGATACCCTCATCGGCATGAACAGCGCGGGATGCCAGTGACAGCCCGGCGAGGGTGGTATCAAGTCTGGTGCGGGCCCCGGCTGTACCGTCCGGTGCCGAGGAGACGTCCTTGAGGTTGGTAGGAACTTCGTCAGAGGCCATCGTCTCCGTTTTTGTCTTTTCTGTTGTTTTGAGAATTCGATGGAAATTTGTAAAGTTGATATAGTGGTCTAGGTGAGGGGCAATCTTTCATACTAATGAAGACTGGGGAGTTAGCACAATTGGCACGCCCTCAATGCTGTTGGCTCATAGAGAACGGATTGTGAGATAACCAGAGAGAGACAGAAGTTAAACTCGGCTTCCTCTGTTTCTATATCTGTTCATGTCTGGCGCCCTCCGAGTAATAGAGCGGGGTTTTTAAGGAATCTAGCAATGACAAGCACGCAATTACAAGTGGATGCAGCCGTTGGGAACAATTCTACGGTTTCTTTTACTGGACTTCCTCCGTCATCGGCTATGTTACCACGCCCTATGGCAAGGTCCTGCTATGCTGAATATCAGCTGAAACATAATTATCCAATTAATAATGTCGCATCAGCTTTGACAATGTAACACTGGATCGGTTGCTCGTTAATAAACTCAGACATCCACTCAGTTTATACTTCTGTAACCGAGGCCAAGAGTTTATAGCTTATGGTTGTAATGTCCTCACACTGATGACCAGCGACCACTCGAAACCATTATACAGGTACACTGAAACATATGTCTCTTCTCATTATCATTATGTAGCTCATATTCGGTCCTCTTCAAGGGACACGAACCCAAAGCAATTGTTGCTTGTCCGTCTGGGCATAACAACTCCACGTTCAGCCCACAAGTGCTCTTTGCACAATTCTTCCAGCCCTTGATTCTCCATCAAGGTGTACCCAGGATAGTCTCATAGCGAATGCGCTTCTAGCATTATGCCAACCTAGTCAACCGAAAACGCCGAGAATATAAACGAAAACTCCAGGTATCTCTAATACAATGTAGAAGAACAAAACTTTGATTGTGCATCTCATTGCATTTCTTGACCATCCGCTGAGACAGCCACCTTAGGCGATGCGTTGTCCATGGGAGTGAGCTCCGAACCTTGACCGCTCTGGGCTCTCTTGCGACCATGCATGAGGAAACGGGATACGGTAGGATTGCTCGAGCTGTCCTTGTCGGAGAATTTTGAGAAAAATCCCCGCTTCTGAGGCTGTGCCTGGGGAACCGGCTGCTGGTGTTGCTGCTTATGGTCGTCCAGTCCCACGTCTTCAAAACGTTCCTCGGCGGTTGGTGGCTGCTCGAATGATCGCTCGACCGCAGATCTAGGTAGTCGGGGAAGACGTGCTGAGTCAAGGCTTTGGCGTGTTGGAAAATCGCTGTTGGGCATTGGCGATCGTGCGGAAATGTCCTGTTGCTCATGTTAGTCGTGCACTGAGCAAATGCGAAGCATGTCTGATTTGACAGATGGCTGTTTTGGGAAAAGATGATAGGAAATACATACGAAAGATCGGCGGTAGGAATCAAAGGACTCGCGGGAAATAGAGAAATGTTCAATGTCGCCAGAACTGCTTCGAGTATCTGTTGAGTTGCGGGTCGAGAGGTACTTTCGAGGCCACTGGCCCTTTTCCTCAGTAGGTGATGGCTTCGCGACCGTTAGCTTTGAATCCGACGGTATGCACATTGAGCTAAATCGGCTTACAGGAAGATAAACGCCACTGTCGTTGACAACTGTTGCACAAAGACAAATTAGCCAAGTTCCTCCGGTCTTGTGACAAGATGCCGAATGCGCCTATGACTTGCCCCCCACTATGGAGGCTGAGGGGGAGGCCATGAGATACGGGAAGCGACCTGGGTCGGTTGACATACCACTCATCTTGTATTCGCCATTGTCGCGGCCTTGACTTCGAATGCTTAAAACAGGGGTGGACTTGGAGCCGACAGTGTCGACTTTCTCAAAGCCAGGGGTAGAATCAGGGCGCTGATTCTCATCTTGAACGATAACACTGCCGGGGCGACGAGCAAAAGGGTTGCGAATGGGCATTGCGAAAGAAAAGCGGTGGACGCTGTTGACGGAATATTTGATTGTTGGTATATCAGAAGTTGGGGTTGTTGAGAGAAGCAGCCGAAGTCCGGAAGGGTGAGATATGTACCACGATGTCATGCAGGCACAGGACAATAACGAGATGTAAGGAAGTGAAATACTACATCGAAGAAGGGAAGGAAGAAGAAAGGAAGGAAGGCGAAACGGGAGGCGGGTTTTGGGGGCAGCCGATGTTTAAGTTAATTGACTTTTAGAGCCGGGGACGACGACGGGGAAGGCGGAACCCCAAGATAGGAATGGATACAAGTTTTGGAAATGGGAAATGGGAAGGGGGAATGGAACTGGGACTTGTGCTTGCCCAGTTAGAGGGCGAATAGGAAAAATTGAAACATAAAATCAGGCCTGTGGATCGATGCTAAGAACTCTGTAAGTGGGTGAGATGGGTAAGACTTGGCGATTAGTAGAGTGAGAATTGTGGTTGAAGGTATGGATGTGTGGATAAACGAATACGTGTGTGCGTGGCACCACCGAGTCGGGTCAAATCCTCGCCTTCGAAGAGGGTGTGAAACATGAGATTAGGGACTGAAGTGAGAGTGGAGGATGGACCGATTGAGAGTCCATAAAGTGTAAGGGCGATGTTGAGTCTGAGATGGTGGTTGAGGAGGGCCTCGGCATCCTGCTTACAATTTGGTCTGTATCATCATTCAGTTCTTTCGAAAAATAATTACTGACTGGCAAAATAAACAAGCATCAACTATTTACACTAAACAGCTAAGCATTGCTTGCCATTTGATTTAGAATACGCACCTGTGTACTGCTTTGCTTGGCTGGGCATTGCTGCGTATCGTATGTACACAGCCATCTCACAAACTGCATGTCAGCCGAGCATCGCCAGCAGATCAGCACAGCACTAGGGTCAGGTCCCAAGTTGGCCGTCCCCGGAGTTCAGGGACTTGATTGACACCCATAATTGCCAAGACTGGAAGGGCATAAACGCTTACCGTCATCGGGTCCATCGTCCAACAACGATCTTATTGGCATGGCACAATAACAGCTCACACACTAGGAATCGCAACAAGCAAGATCCGGGCCGCTGATAATATTCAACACGACACACTGTGCTCAGATAGCGAACCTGGCGGCACGGTACAGTAAGTTGATCACCTGAATCAAGCAAGGCCTGCAGCAGACGGACGGCATCCTGATCGACACCTCTACCAACCAAGGCAGACTCCCAGAAGAGATGGCAATCGTGATAATCCGGCGCGGCATCTGTCCCGAATTTGGCAACGTTGCGGCACCATGTTCCATTTCGGTTCCAAGACAACGTGCCTGATCCTGTTGGGGATGGTGAAAGTTAGATGCTGGAGGTTTGATGGTCCTGTCCCTATGACGACTTGGTGATAGTTCCCTGATTCAGGACTAACCCGCCAAGACTCTGTTTTCAAGCGCTCATTGATTCCAAGTTGGTGGTCGCTAACGACAGGTATTGATGTCAGGACTCATTTTGACTTTCTCTTTAATTGGCCATCTCCTCATGCATGCAGACAGCACCAGAATTGTGGTGATAATCTCTAGTGGTTCAGAGCCAATGTCCGGGATATCCGAAATGGTGGATCGATCCTCAGAACATGCCTTCTCCCTTGAGAGGACCCGAAACGCCGATCCGGCCTTCAATCGGTGTTGCCAGTGACCCACTAACACCCGGCCGATTTCAAGTCCCGGACTTTGATTGTATCCGACGCCGATGGTGACATGATTCGAGCAATTGTACTTGGGCAGACTAACATCTTTAAGTTTTTCCTCAGCTTACTGTCATTGCATTCTTTTAGAGGAGATGGGTTAGATACAAATGTAAAAATTGTTCCCATGACTCAGGCGAGACAACACCATAGCTTATCTCATTGCAGTCACCTGGCATGCATACTTACCTACCTTACCTCACGTAGACCAAAAAACTTAGGCGCTTAATCCTAAGCCATAGAAATATTTAGCTAAGTTCGCCTAAACTTATATGACTCTTTGGCGAGTTTATTTTGGCATCCCCTTCTAGAGTCTCAAGCTTGCTCCGTGGCTCCGTGGGCTTACATCACTATATATCTCTCAAAGTGCCTCTTAAAGACTCAACTGAGGACTGACGAAATCATATATGGGATAATAAGTACTAGTATGCTATTTGACCAACCTCAAAGTGCCAACCTTATGCTTCTTCGGAAGGCATATGTCTCTCTCCTCTCATTTTCCCGTGGAATACGGTAACTTGCCTATGTCAACTTGACTGAAATCTGTAGCTACCCGAAACATATTTCAATGCTCCAAAGACCAGATCAGACTAGAATGACGCTTACCAGCATGCCAACGACGGTTGATGGAGTGTTTGGTTTGTCTGTTGCGGATTTACTCCTGATTGGACACCTGATACTATATCCTTGGCTCACGGACCTATCTATACCAAACAACCTGGACAAACAGCCTTCAATATCTTGCAATCGGTGACCTTGATTCTCCTCTATCTGTGCTGTCTAACTTAGCCTGGCCATGTATATTCGATCAAAGTATCGACGCCTCACGCAGGCTCGCGCATCCACCTGGTGTTGATTGGTATCTTCTTTGAGCAGGGCATGTTCTCTAACCCTCAGTAAAAGACCTTTCAACACTCATGTTGTGTTCCATTTGTGTTGGATCGTACCACTTAAGGTGTTTACTGAATGACACAGAGCTGCTGGTTCATTCTCCGAGCGACACTGGCCACTACCTATCCGCACCTGCCTACAGATGTCAGTGAATATTAGTAACTTCCAAACGATTCATCGCACTTGCACTCCCGACAGTCTCGATCAACAATGACACATGCTGATCTGGGGACGGCACTCACGAGGCTCGTTTAGAGATTGGCGTTCTTGTTGCTTCCTCGCCCAATCCATTACCACGCATCACCCATTCATCTCATTTTTGGAGCCTGGATTGTCATGTTACAATTTTGGAGCCTTTCAAACATCCAAATCACCCGAATCTTTTTGTAAAGTTGAAGCATATTCTGTACTCTCTTTCTTTGGAGCTCTGTTCGTCTCCATAGTATCAAGTCTCATCATGACTGCCTTCTTTGTTGATTGGGATCTCTGGCAAGAGATGACTTTCGTACGTATACCTATGCATGGATAATTTTACTCAAAATTATTCTTCAGAACACCTGCAAAGCCTCGTTTCGAAGACTGACTGCAAGTCATAGGTTCTTGGGTGCTGCATCGTTCTTGTCTTCGCCATGGGGCTTGTGAAACTATGGTGGTCTAACCGAGCCATACGTCGTCTTGAGATTATCGACGAGGAGAAGCGCGCACGAATCTCCCTCATGTCACGCTGCGGCATCGAGAATATGAGAGCTCCCGAGATTCCTTTCGGCGTTCGTGCTATTCTGAGCGGCGTCGAGGTGGAGGGCATCTGGATCTCAAGGCCTAACTCGCCTGCGCCATGCCAACTCACACCAGTAGCAACTCAAGTTGGTCGACGCATTCGAATATCCAAGGGAAAGGGGAAAATGATAGACATAGGGTCATCAGAATGTCTATCAGACACACTCGACTCCGAAACGACGCCAAGTTACCCAACATCTACAAAGACATCTCAGCAGGATGGCGTTATCTCGACAGAGGGCATACAGAGCCAGCAAGAAATCGTCGACTCAGCTAGTTCAATGACGAAGACTCAAGTTGACTCGATAGTCCGACGGAATTCACAGATAAACTGCAACTACACCAGTTCTAGATCATCCAGCAGTTGCAACGATGACTTCATTACGCCAGAACAAACACCACCGGGATCTACCGTAAACCAGACAGAATTTTTCGACAAGGAGAAAGGACGCTCAGCATCAGACACCATCTTCAATATAGAGCAGCTGAATGCCTTGCCACACGTGAGAAAGCCGTCGACGGGAAGCGTGGTAATGCCAAGCGGGCACCCCAGAGTCCTCATATCAGAGAAAAGGCGATTGATATCGGAATCGTCAAGCAGTTAGCAAATCATCACGAATTCTTGCAAGTACCCAATTGCTTTGATTGTCATTGAAGTGTTATCCGGTTGTTACTTTAAATCTGTCGGGGCTCCGCCGTAAATCCGTCGGCTCGTTCCCGCGGGATCTGGGGTCTTGGAACGACATCGGTAGCCAGATCTAAGTGCCATCACATCATTGAACTTCAGAGAACCAGTACCCAAGGATCTAGAAACGCGGGGAAGACCATGGGGTAATTGTATAAAAGGTTTCCAAGATATCTCCGACACCTATTGTTTCCTCTACTCCCTCAAAATTAACTGCTTGCCTCATTGAGGATACTTGAACACCAACGACAGATTGTCCAGATACCGCGAGCTGTTCAAGAGTGACACCAAAAAATGGCATCTCAGACTATTCATGATATTGCAACGAAAGGCTTTGATGACGCCCAGTCTTATGACGCACACCGGCCCTCTTACCCCCCTGCTGCTGTCGCTAGTCTTCTGGGGCATCTCGGCCTCGAGGGTCAATCTGGCCGCCATATCTTAGACCTGGCAGCTGGTACTGGCAAGTTCACTGAGCTTCTGTCTGCTAGGCCGGAAGGGTACGAAATTATTGCAGTAGAGCCGTTGGACTCTATGAGAAACACTCTTGCTGCCAAGAAACTCTCCAAAGTAGACGTCCGCCCAGGTACGGCAGCTGAAATGAAGGGCGTGGGAGACGGATGGGCAGATGGCTGCATTGTGGCCCAGGTAAGCTAGATGCCTTGTCTGGAAAGAGCACTACCTAGTTAGCTAGAACTCAGACTGACATTTGAAGGCATTTCACTGGTATGTCGCTCCAAAGGACTAACAATAGGCCCTAACCAAGTCCAAGGTTTGCCAGAGAGGAGTCCCTCAAAGAGATACATCGGGTGCTCAAACCTGGGGCTAAACTGGGATTGATTTGGAATGCCGAAGATTGTAATTGCGCCCCAGTTGCCTTTCGTCGCTTTCAGAAAGACTGACTATAGCCTCAAGATAATCGCCCCGAGAGCTGGCCAGCCTCTACAAAGTGGGAGCAGGAACTCAGTGAGCTCAACTTCAACGAAAAGGCGGACAATGAGCCTCGTTTCCGGCACTTGCTGTGGAAGAAAGTCCTCGATCGCCAAGCCGAGGCTGAGAAGCCATTCTTCTCCACGCCCATCGAGACCGAAAAAATCACATGGTCGATTTGGTTGACCCCTGATGCTTTGTGGGACAGATTCGATACACTTAGCTGGAACAAGCTGAGGCAAGGGGAGGAGCGTCGACTATTTAGAGAGAAGTTCGACAAGATCATCAAGGAGGGCGATGCCACGTTCAATGAGAACGGTGAGGTTGAGCTTCATGGGTGCACTTTTTTTGTCTGGACGTCACGTTTGGATGGCCCAGAGTGAAGAGGATGTGAAGAGGATGTGAAGATTAGTTTCATCATAAATCTACATGTAGAGACCGAGCCGTTTTCGATTGTTCATGAACCATCATGAGTCTGCTGAAATATACATGACTTTCAACTTAGATTAGCAAGATATCTCCTCATAACAAAGCGACACTCACCATTGTTTCCTCTCACAAAGGCGTCGCCGTATTCCCTACGCTTCTGGCCATTGACATACTCGGCTGTCTTCTCCAGGGCAATGTTCATGTAGCCATCCACAGATTGAAGTTCGCCTGTGAGTATTAGCCCTATTCTATCTGCTGTATCGTCGCATGTGAGGCACTCGGCTGCATCGTCAAATCGATGAGCGAAGAGGTCAAGACTCACCCTTGTAGACAACGCCAGAGTTGAGCTTGACAGTAACAGGGTTGCCGATGATGTCACTGAGGAAGCTTGAAGGGTCTTTTCCTTCACCCTGAGAGATAGCGCCGTTCTCCATTGTGAAGACTGGGGTGGTGTTTGGAGGTTGGCGGTTTGAGAGGTTCAGGGTGTTGTTGGTGGTTTATGATAATGGATCTTGGATAGAGCTTGTGGAGTTGTTTGGGTCTAGCGTAAAAGATTGATGCCTTGCCGTGCTGTTAAGGCTGGAGTCTTTTCGCACTGTGCATCACGCCTGCTGTGAAGCCGCCTAACGTCCCGTTACAGCGGCACGTAGCGGGGGTATTTTTAGCGGGCCAGGTCTCTATTTCCTGCCCAGGCAACCTCCATCCCACCACCTCCAGGCGCGTAAAGTGTAAAGTGCGGTTCGATCCTTTCAACGAAAGACCCGTCCAGCCTCCAGCTTCATTGTTCTTGGTTACTTCTAGACCCGACGGATTGTCCTGTATCGCTTTGTGCGCGCCTGTCGCTTTATTACTCTACAAAACTGAGCGAATAACTGACGCCTTGCTATCATCAAAATTTCGTGCAAGCTAATCAGAGGCTCTTTGCCAATATGAAGAAACTCCCCTTTAAACCCACCGCGCTGCGCAAGGCCGCGCCAAAACCAAACCCAACACAGCCCGAGGATTCCAAGGACAGCGACGACGATGGCCTTTCTCTGTTCCGCCGCTCAAAGGAGATGGCGCCTATCATGGCTGCTGATCAGCAAAGGCGTTGGAGGAGACATAGAGAAGCTGAGCAGGAAGCTGAGCGCAAACGACATGAGGTCATTGGAGAGAAACGACCGCGAGAAGACTCCCCAGATAGCGATGGGCTCACCAACAAGGACCCTGGCCCCAAGGTCAGCGACGGTCTACCTTCCTTGCCTGGACGGGTAGAGGGGACTCCTGTTACCGATCAGCCGTTGACACAGGACGTAGCGGATCGTACTAGGTATGCTTGCTAATCAGATCGCCTAGCATCATGTTCTGATTTCTTTAGTGAACTCGTCACTCCTCCTCCGTCAAAACGGTCAAGGCTTGACTCAAGCTCGGCCCAGAGGCCTATACCTAGTTCGCAACTCGACATAGACGAAGACCCTTTCCCAGATGCATCGCCAACTCGAAGATTGGGGCCGACTCGAAACCCCCCTACTCCAAGTCGGAACCTGAATGCAGAAGGATTCAAACCACAAGCCAAACCAAGTACAGATCCCATAACGATCGACTCGGATTCGGAATCCGACTTGGAACCTCCCAAGCCCAAGACCGACCTATTATCGAAGCCGAGAAGTAGCAGTATCGAACTTGTGGAGCGGACCTTCAAGTCTTCTAAGGAACCAAGCCCACCACCAGTGGAGGAGGATGAGTTCGCAGAGTACATTCGCAAAGCTGAAGAGAAGCGCGCGCGCCAACAGGCTCTTCAGGCTAACAAGTCCGAGGAGCAGTCCAAGGAGGCCTTTAACATTTTCATCACCAGCACGATTCCTCATACTGTACCCCTGCAAGTAAGGTTTTCATTTAACAAACCTCTTCGCATAGTTCGAGATGCGTGGGTCAAACACCAAATGAATAAAGGCGTTTCCATACAAGCAGACGATGTGACTCTCACCTGGAACAACAAGAAAGTATACAACACTTCTACCCTGATTGGCCTGGGCATTCGCCCAATCGGAAATGGACGTGCTGTGAGCGACAGCCAAGGGTCCGCAGGCTTCAGAGAGAACATGACTTCGATAAACGTGCAAGCCTGGAATCCAGAACTCTTTCAGAAGATGGAGCAGGAGCAGGAAATCCAGCGGAAGCGCGATGCTGGTGAACTTCCTGACGATGAAGAAGAGAAGCCGGCCGAGAGAATCAGGTTCGTGATCATGCTCAAAGGACGGGATGTTCAGCCGCTGGCTTGCAAGATCCTCCCTGAGACGACTGTGGAAACGCTCATCTCCTACTTCCGCCAACAGCGTAATGTTGGTTCAGACAAGCAGGTATCTCTTTGGTGGGATGGCGAGCGGCTCGAGGAGCACGTGGAGATGAAGGATGCCGAGATCGAGGCCCAAGACACAATCGAAGTGCATATTGATTAAAGCGAGCTCAGTCATAGCACGATTTTTTTTTCTTTTTGGCATGATGGGTTGTTGCAGTTGGAGGCGGACGACGGCGCTGAAGGATATGACATGCATGATACCCAGGGAAACCCTTTTGAGACTTAGCTATGATGATTTCACCACGCAATTGACGTTGCTCTTCCGTTACTCATTTGTTACGCTTCAATAATCAGATTAATATTTGAATATGGCGCATCTCTTGCCGCCTCTATGTAGTTGACCTTGGCTGTCCAGCTGCAAGGCTCTTCCCTATAACGCCTCTATTCAACCAAGCCGAACCGGGCACCCGCTGCCTCGGCGTTAACAAAACCTTGGTCCCATTTATAAAGCAAGTCTGCTCCAGGATAGTAGTATACATCATTCGCTGCCTGTGTTGTCGGTCCCCGAGACCCCAGCTTGATTTCTAGTATCTGGTATCAGCCAACCCCATACTCCATGAATGCTCAAGAATACAGATAATAACATGGGCTATCTGCAGGTTTTCTGTTCCCTCCGAATACTATCACTATCGTGCTGATTCTGCGCTTAATCGATCAGATGTCGCGTGTTGTTAGGGTACGATCGTGGAGAAATGGTACCATTCATTTTTGTGGTCGGAGTTGAAGAATAGCCAGTTCCCCGTTGACGGACCTTCTCGTCCAGATCCTTGATGCCAGTCAACGTCTCTTTATGCGGCGCATTCGTGGGACGTTGAGAGGGCAGAGGATGGCGATTTTTCCCTCTCCCAGTTACGTTCCGCTTCGTCTGAGTAGCTGATACAGGCCCGTCGGCCTTCTCTTGGCCGATAATATTTTTAGTTGCCTTGAAACTTTTAAGTTGCGCCTCCTTATGTCCACCTGGAGCCTTTCTCTTGCGCCCGCTTTGTTTAGAAGGCCCGCGTTGCTTCGAGAGTTGTGCAGGCTGGTCTGTCGTAACCTTGCCATCGAAAGATATCGTGGTCTGCATGGTCTTCGCCGGGTTTTTGATCGCTGATATCTTGGGGCTTGCCTGAGGTGTTGGTATGCCCTGCACCTGCTTGACCTGCTTCGATTTGGCTGCGCCCTGGTCTTCAGTATGAGAGTGCGTGGAGCCGGAGTTGACCGGAATTTCAACGAAGAAATTGAAGTGTTTGCGGTCCTCTTGGCTCCTGGAGAAGTCTTCCTCGGACACCTCATAATCCTGCCCAATAGTAATATTCCAGGGAGGAAGTGCTGCAGATCGAGCCACGTCATCGCACTTTGACCGTACTACAATATCCCAGCAATTCTTCAGATCGACGCCTTTGGGTTCATCGTCCACATTTATCCAAATAGCAGTACCATTCTTTCGTCCTCGTGTGACTTGGCACATCTCCCTCACTAGTCTGCGAGTTCCAGGAACCTTGAGTGTCGTTCCAACCACTAATACAGCATCAGGGCGGGCCTTAAGATCAGCGCTTGAAACATTTCCGATGGCGTCCTCGTCTGGGTTGTACTCATTGTAGAGCACAAATCGTGGTCGTAGTCTGCCGATGCCATGGCTTCGCTTCCCGGCATGGGCGGTCCGAACTTCGTCGAGATCTTTGCATGTTGGACAAAGTGGTGCCTCTGGACCGTCAAAAACCTCGCCGTTGAACTCCCGGATATTGTTGCATTTGGTGCAGACCATTTTCTGGAGACCACCATGCAGCTGGATTGTAACAGGCCAGGGGCCTTTGGGGTTAAGGGGAACCTCGGTGGCTAGAGGCGTTAGTTGGGTGTCAAGGCAGTCGATATTTTGCGAATAAAGGCGTAATAAGCGGCCTTCTTGAGCCAGTGATGCTAATAGTTCGTGAAACGGTGTAGGTTTAGCAGCTTTCGTCATCGTGGCCATTTCTCTGACCATTGCATGAAAAGATTGAGTCGTGGAATCGTGTTTGTAGACTGAAGCATCGAACAGATGTTTACCAGAGCCCTTGAGGTTATGCTGGGTTTTGACGGTCGCAAACAAGCCAGTGGATGAGCGGAAGTCGGGAATTCCTGCTGAAACCGAAATTCCTGCACCAGCAATGACAACAATCTTCTTTTTCTTGCGCAATGTGTCAATGAGTCTTTTCAGCTGGGCACGATCTTCGGGGGTGAGTTCATCTTCGGGCTTCATCAGATCTAGGTACTCGGTAGTACGTTCTTTCGGGGGAGATATACGACGCTTTTTGGCTGGTGGGGGACCTGAAGTGGAAACATCGAGTGGTTTGGCGACAATTTCGTCTTCGGATGGAAGGTCACACGTCTTATCTGGAGAATGCGGGCCAGATGCAGTCGTTGATGGAGATGGATAGCGCTTCGTGGGGTCGGGCATGTCAGGTGACGAAGGCAATGATGGTGTTCTGGAGAGGTTTGAAAGTGGCGACGAGAGTGTTGAGTTTTCTCCGTCAGGGACGAAAGATAGAGGGCTCGAGGGACTCATTTTGCTCCTCTTGTTGAGTATCTATCGTGCGGTAAGAGTCGAGGAGCACCTCCAGAGGAAGGGTGGAGTTTTCCGGAAAGAAGGGCGGGAAAGGCGTGTGCTTGCTCCAATTCTACCTCATTGCGCAAAAGATAGAAAGAGAAGTAGCCGGTTGCTTGTCTTTGTAGCCGAGTCAGGATGAAAGAGCGCAGGGATGGTGTAGATGTAAGTCCAAGCAGTCGATACTCAGTTTTTGACAGAAAAGAAACGCAGCTGGTCCGGGTAGGAAAACACAAGCGAAACAGGGAAAGAGCAAAAGCGAGAGAAAACGTTCAATGTTGAGTGTGCTTCGAGTACCTAGTAGGTTTGAGTTGAAAGAGGCAAAACAGAACAAGGCAAAGTAAATCAAAGCCTAAACCGGGGGAAATGACGGAAGAGTTGTAGTTGCAGAATGCACCTCAGACCCAGAAAGCGGGTTTCGGGGGGGAAGGGAGTACCGACTTAGCGTGTAGCAGCGTCTGCAATGCCCTTGTCTCTTAGTTTCTGTTGCAGATGCAGGAGGAGGAACACAGCACAAAGTACTGCACCTACTCCCATACTGTTTCTAAGCCAGGGGCCCTCGAGTCTTGACTAGCGCTTAAGCCACAGCCACCACTAATACTATACTAATATCAGAAGCGTAGGGGAAAGAGCGCACCCGCACAGCCGGACGGATCGTGGCAGATGATATTGGGTTTTGATAGATGAATAGAGTCAAGAAAAACTTTTAAGAAGCCGGCCTTTATTAACCTCAAGGTGGTCCAAGTATACAAGGGCTTATGGTATGTTCAAGGTTGGTCTGTTGATGTTTACTCTACTGAACAGCCAAGAGCAATGATGTTCATAAGCTTGAAGAGCGGTGACATCAGCTCAGGCTGTGATCTTATGCCCTGCCCTGTCTTGTCTGTTGCCATTCAACGCTGACCCTTGAAGGTGCCAGGTGGTGTGTGGGCCGTGATAGGCTAGAGTATTCTGCAGGCACACGCAACCTGCATGAGAGGCAGTGTGTTAGGACCAATGGATAATTGCCGAGAAACGAATGTTAAGTTTATACCTCGAGGGCTCCGGGTTTCTATGGTCAGGAAACATTTTCAAATACTGAGGTATCATCTGTATACTGAGTCTGACAGACTCAGTCCCCACACCAAAATATGATGCCACCCCTATCCTGACATTGCCCTTACCGAGGGGCTGGTATGATGATTCACTTTAGCTTAATTTGGACTGCATGTAGTGAGTGTGGGAGCTAAATAATGCCCAATGAGCAGCCCCAACTCGCCATTGGGTCACTCATTTTCTCTCTCCAGCTGTCATCCAACATATCATAGGACTGACCATGAATTTACTGGCACTGCGCTTCTCTGTGCTCCTTATACATACATACCTCTTTAAGTCCTACGCGAGTTTAATTGTTTCGGTTTTAGAGTGCTTTCCGAAATCGGCTAAAGCGTTTCTCTTTATGCATGTAATTTGCGCCACTGGCTGCCACTCATGTCGAAATCGACCGCCATGTGCAAGGCCGACTATTTGCGATACAAATAGCGACTTTCTGACGAAGCTATTTCAACTGATGTATTCACTAATATATGTCTGACTATATGTACTTGAACTTTGAATCTAGGTACATCTCCGTCATAATACATCAGGCTAGTTCCTGGGGTTTTCGGACATGCTGTTATGCTATCCAACGAAATATAGTGTACACTCTCCATATAAGCCAGCCATAAACACGTCGGGTATCTCGTACCTCATGGTTCATTTTTAAAAGATTAATTCTTCTGGGCCTAAGCTGGAGGGGGGAGGGTGTATGATAAATGGTTTGATATGATTGTCATCAGGTAAACCAGTTTGCCTAAATCGCGTGTAGCTGATCAAATGGAGGGCAACATGCATCCAAAGCAACCCAACATACATATGTTTAAGGGCATTGATGCTTCCAACGCACTCCAAATCAAATCACAACAGAAGATGCCAAAGCAAGCTGAGAAAATAAGCCCCCAAACTTAGGCAGCCTTACCTAAATCCTTTTATCATTTAGGATTGAGGTCCTAAGTTTTATTGCTTCCCCCAGACAATTCAAACCTTAGTCGGTTGCTAGAGAGACGGTCCACTTGGGCCCTGGACCTTGAACCCTACTAACTCCTGCAAGTGGGGATGGCACGTTTCCTTGCAGAATTACTAGGCGCGATAAGCGCCATATTTTTGTTTTCAACTTAGCGCGTATTAATTATAGATCACCAAGTGACACAACACGGCATTCCACATTAATGCCAAATCTTATAAGCAGGAATTCAGTTCAGTGTCAAATAAGCAAAAGTCATATAGTACATTAAACGTACAATTCATCTCGTCTTAGTTAGATCCCTCAACCGACTCATGAGGTCGAGGCAATCGTGCAGTTCGGACGGGAGTACCAGCCACATCGATCGTCTTTTTCTCCCGTTCACTTCTTGTTCGGTTGATCAGCTCCATTCCAAAAATGCCGCTGAAAATACCGCACAAATGCGATGCGATGTCAATCTTCAACTTGACCGTCTTACCAAAGGCAGCGAGTTGAGGCACGCATATGAGCGCCAGGAAGATGATGCCCGGCACACCGTCCTGCGGTAGCCCAAAGAATCTGTAGCCATCAAGACGATGCTCCCAGAAGTATGCGGCGCAAATACCCAGGGTTGCTGCTGAGGCTCCCAGAGTGGTAACGCCCAGCATACCTCGCATAGCATATGTAGCCACACTGCCCACAAAGCCAACCGCACCGCAGCCCACATAGAGGGTAAGTAAATTGGCTCGGCCAATATCCTCATGTAGCGCGGATCCAACAAGAAAGAGGGGAACCATGTTCATGAGCAAGTGGCTAAAGTACTGGTGAGAGAAGGGTGCAGTGAACATGGAAACAGGCTTGACAGCACCGACAGCGATGATCATGTAGCGGTTGAGTAACCTCCACAGAGGAGGGGCCTTCCATGCTGCCCAGACAAGCACATTGACAGCAACAATGGCCCCCAGCGTCGCGTGAGCAGTAGAGATATCGGGGAAGACACGGTACCGGGGAGCAGGCTCTTCATAAACAGTGCTTACAGCAGCTAGGAAGCCAATGACGAGAGCGACGAGAGTAGCAGAGGGAAGCACGCGCTCCCAGATCTTGAGTTCTACAGGAGCTTCCAGATCAGACTGTGCCTTCTTATAATATTCGGCAATCTTGGGGTTAGCAATCTGTCTCTCCGCCTTGTGGTCGAGATTAGCCAGAGTGCCAGAGTTTACCTCCCCTTTCGCCTCGGCCGCCTTTCGTGCTTCTGCCTCCAGGGCCTCCTTCGCCTTCCGCTTAGCGACATTGTGAGCTCGGAGTTCGTCAAGTTTGCTATGGCCATAGACGGGGTCTGGTTTATAAACTCGAGTGGATGGCCCTTCGGTTTCGGTTTCGGCCTCATCCTTGTTCTTGTTCTTCTTGGAAGCTTGCTTCGGCTTCTTTGCTGCTTCCTTCTCCGCTTCAAGTTGTGCAAGCTCGTCCTCAGCCCGGAGGCCCGCGTTCAGCACTTCATCAACCTTCACTGACTTTCGTAGGTACTCGAGACCCTTGGCAATCTGACTCTTGGTGTATGAAGATGTATGGACCGCAAAGGCTGGATCGTCGAGAGTGCCAGCAACCCGACGTCCGTGGAGGATCCGCAGCAGTTGATTCGCTCTTTTTGGATTGATGCCCTTTCCGAACGCATTCACAACCTCTGCATCGGTCAAGTCATTGCTTCCGAATTGAAGACCGACCTGGTCTCGGTAGTCTCTCGGCAAGTCCTCGTAGTTTCGGATCGTCTTATCGAAGAATATCGTTCGTCGGGTCTCGTACGAGGTATTGTTGTTCCTAAAAATGGCACTTCGACAATTGGCGGAAGACGGTAGAAGACCGCTTCGATTCCTTGGCGCACAGCTTGAAATCCATCGGGCTGGCGCAAACGGCTGGGCCGCAGAGGCCGATGCCTTTGATACTGCTCTTTGAAGAGCAGACCTCAGCAGCACCCGCGAAGAATTGGGGCAGGCGAATAGACTCATTCTGAATGAACGATTGAATGCGCAAGATGCGCCCTAGAGAGCCACCGGCTCGAATAAAACCACAGCAGCCACGGCGAGGGGAACAGTCGATGGTATGATGGTGCCTCTTAGTGCATGAATTAATCTTCGACGCATGAGGCCGATAATTTTGTACACAGCGTGTCAAGGATCATCGACATTGAGGTACGTACCGCCACTACGCAGCCAGAACGTTTAGCAGCCTGGACCCCACCATTGCATTCAGCTGCCCCGCGGTCTTCTCGAAGCTCCCCATTACATATCGTATCTCCAACTACACCTCTTCACACGGTTCTCGTCATATTTGATCATGTCTTCCACGTCCACATCCGCCGACACCACACCCATCGCCCCCGCGCGGTTCGCCGCTGCCCTCAGGGACCTCTCGGTGGGCATGTTGCACCTCAAAGTCCTTGAAATACGCAACTCGATCGCCCATCTACAGTACTCCAACGACCAGCTCAAGCCATTTGCGGAGGGTCCAGAGACCACACCGTCCGGTGAAGCTTCGGGCCCCGACCAGGACTGCATCGATGCTATTCGTGAGAACGAACAAGTCATTGATCGTATGGCTGAGCGCATAGCTCTAATCCGTGCAGAGGTGGAAGACCGTGGACTCAGCTGGACGGAATTCCAGAACCGGGATGAGACAAGAAGTAAGAACGATGAAGACGCGGCAGCGGACAACGAGAATCGACACAATGCATGGAACGATGGGACTTTTAAAACAGGGACAATTCGAAACGGCGAGGTTCAGGTGGATCGTCAGGCCGGTCAACCAGAAGGTGGAAGTTTGAGCGACGAGCAGCTTCGCAGGGCACTAGAGGAGCGAATGCGAGACCTAGGAACAGACGATGATGAAGGAGGCATGCACCTATGAGATCGGGAGGCGAAAGAAACATGAAAACAAAACAACATATAGCATAGCCGGCGTTCAGGCAATCGAAAGAAATGACGGCATGATACCCAAAGGTATACCGAATGTACATAATCGTTCAATCATACGAAACGGTCAAAACCGGTTCAGCCTACACTTGGTCACAGTTCACAGGCAAGGTTTTTTTTTAAAACCAATTTTGTTATTTTTCGATCTCAGCTGGTATCTTGCTGAGGACTTCTGCTTTTAAGGCTGCGTAATGAAGCCGCAGTGCTATTTGTATGTCATTCGACAGTTTGAAAGCACGCATCGCCGGCCTTTTGGTGCTTCAAAAACCAAGACAAAGAAAAGATAAATCATGTAACCTGCTCCAACGCCCAAGTGCTATGCCACCCAATGCTAACCCAAACCCGATCGCATATAAATGCTTATAAGAGAAACCCGAGCTGAAACAATGTACTGAAGAAGACGGTGAAGATAGGGATGCTAAAAGAGATCAAGACATGTGAGACAGGGAAGAGACAAGACCGCAATGAGTTGGGTGGCAGGGTGAAACGGTCTTGTAGAGGTAATGAGGACATGGGGGTTGCCGTATCTTTTGCGCTGTGGCTTGAGCGCTTGTTTCACGCGAATCCGACTCACTCAGTGTCATCACCAACAGGGGAGGCAGCACCTGAAAGCCTCTTCGACCGAGTGGACTTTTGTCGCTTGGATCGTTTTGAGGACATTCGGGTGGCAGTGGCTGACCTTGTGCTCACGATGGTCTCCAGCTTGGGTCGCTGCGCGGCATGTCCCGCACTCGAGGGTGTTCGGCGGGTTCCCAGGTTCATGGCACTTTGCGAGAATGGAATGGGCGTGTCAGAATCTGAATCATCAGAAGAATCGTATCCTGGCGGTGCGGCAACCGGTCGCAGGCGTGTCTTTCGCTTGGCGAAGCCACTATCGAGCGAGTCGTCTGATGTGTCGAATGAAAGGCTTCGAGTTCGGTGAACAGAGAGAGACTGGCTAGTGCGGTTGAGAAAGAGGGATTCGATGAGTTCGGTTTCGGTGGGATTGCTGTTTTCCTTCTTCAGCTTCTCCATGACAAGCTTCTCGTGAACAAGTCGGCCAAGTTGCATATCGTCGCCAACCAATGTCCTGCCGCTCGATTTGCTCCCTGAGCTTCCAGCCCGGCTTACAGGCACCTTGCCTTCCATGACCTTAGCTGGCGGCGGAGGCTGCAGCATCCATTGGTGGGCGTTTCGTGAAGGAATCTTGCTGCTGACGACAGGAGGGTGGTACTCATTGATGGGGGGATTCTTCGGAAAGTAAAAGTCGTGCCGTTGCTGTTCTGTTACCTCCTTCTCGAGTCCAAGCGTAGACTCGATTAATCGTCCGGCTGAATCTCGTGCTTTTGATATGGCGTCCTTGAACTTTTGGCCGCCCCATTGACCCCATAGCTCCTCGTCCTCTCGCTGATATCCATGTCGCCGGTTCCAATCGTCGGAGGGGTTGTCGCCTTCGGCAATGACAGAATTGCTGGCACCAAAGTGGATGCGGCTCCCGCCTTGATGTGTCTGCTCAGATACGCTGAATGCACTGCTCTCTCCACCCTGACTTGTGAGGCCACGCTGACTAGAATTCTTGCTGGCAGATTTCTTTTGTGGTAAAGATGGTCCCATGCTAATCTCCTCTTGCCAATACGGGTTTGTGTTGAATGGTGAGGGATGTTGGTATACATCCGGTTGCTCGCCCACTACTTTGGCCTTCTCCTCGCGCTCCCTCCGAGACTGTTCGCGAACCTTTTGTCGATGTCGAACTTGGGCGCACGGTGTGCACGCAAGAATATAGAAGACAGCGGATTGAATTGCAACGGGAAGAGACATGTTGGTGGTCGTCGCTTTGTATACAGTGTACCGGGCATAAGAGTCGCTTCGCTTGGCTGGCTTTCAATTGAGATGATGCGTGTGAAACGACGAGCACAATTATATGAAGAGAATAATGGATAGAGGAAGACAATTGCTACACCAAAAGACACGGAGACATAAGGCAAGGGAGCGGAGAGAAAGGGGTCCAGCCCAAGAATGAGCAGATTGATTGCCGAATTTGAAGAGGATGCCGATGCCGAAGGTTTGACGGCTGAGCTGAGAAGGAAAACGAGCAAGGCTAAAAGCAAGAATTGATGAGGGTGAGGACTGCGGTGTAAATGAGATTGGACCTGACGAGATAGATGGTGGTCGTTTTTTTGGGCGAAAGAGGCGCTGCGCCTATACTGACTAGGCCAACACCAACAGTGGCCAGAACGGTCCGCAAAGGGGAATAGAGCGCAACGTAGCGCAACGCAATGGCCAAATGGTAAAGAATGTAGGTATGTCAAAGTAGAAACGCTCTTGTCTTTGCTTGAAGGTGGCCGTAAAGCTGAAACCGAAGGGGCCGGTCGTGGGAGGTTAAGTTCGTCAGAGGCGTTCCTGAGTGACCGGAGACGTTGGCTGTTTGGGGCTTATTGCTCTGGCGCTCTGCCGATCCCAGTGGGTGAGAGACGCAAACTTAGCTAACGAGTCCCCCCTCGGAAAGGACCCCTTTGGTCCTAAAATTTGAAGGACAGGAATGTGAGAGAGTGAGAATGCAATTCTGTCAACCAAGACAAGTGACAACTAGCCCTGGGATTCGATCCCTTTTCCTTTGTCTCTCTTCTTCAGGGGAGTGATCGACCAAACCACCAAGGGTATCGTGGGTGATAAAGGGGCGCGAGACGACGTTTCACAGAGAGGTGCAGCGGGCACTAGACACTGTAGATAAAACGGGGTGGCAGGGTGGTCACTGGGTTTTTGTCTAGGGGTTTGCACAGGGCACTCAATGGGCAGGGCAGAGATGATAGTGCGGGTTAGCAGAGAGGCTGAGATGGAAAACGGAATGGGTCGACCGTATAACGAGATAACGAGATATGAATGACCAGAGAGTAGGATACGGTCTGAGGGAGCCAGAGCTAGGAAGGAAGATTCCCAATCTCATATATTTGTGGGTAACGCAGGGTTTATGACGACTGATGCTGTCGCGGCCCGTCAGGTCAGGTCCGTATGGGATCGGATAATGAGTAGGTTGGTTGGTGGCAGGACAAGGGTTCTTTTTGGGTGGCGGCGGTGATGGGCTAAAGAGGTGCTGTAGTAACCAAGTCCAAGTCCTAGACCGACTGCAAACGAGGTACGATAATACGGACGGATACAGCGTCGACGACAGGTGGAAATGGCGCAGGCTTGTCGTATGCAGATGAATAGATGAGGTAGGTAGGTAGTCTGGATTAGCTGCAGAAGACCACAGCTGCAGCACGCTACAGTTCTTTGCGGTAAAAGTCAAGGATTTAGTCGACGATAATGGGGGGCAGGCCGTTAATTAAAGATCCAGGGGAAATGGAGAGCAGTCGTAATGTTGTATTGGCAGAGTCAGCCGAGCCAAGACGACGGCATATGCAACTCAACCAAGATCAGGAAAACAATGCCATGCACAATGAGCTCAATGCATTGATCAAAGACTTCGAGATAAGCCCATTTGCCGTATTGAATTTCCAGTTGTTTCTGTTTCTGCATTAGAAAAGGCGCATCCATTCATCAGATTCAGATACCACATGGATCACCACCAAACGTGCAGGGAGCAAAGACACAAGGGACCTCCAGCATGTGCACAAGTCCACCAATAATCCAGGTACCAAGAGTCGAGGTCCTCCACTGCCAATCCCCCGCTTGGTCGGAGCTGGGTGGGGTGCTAATGGATGGACATGGATACAGTATGAACATGGGCATGGATCGAGCGAGCGGGTGCAGCGGCCTGGACCATCTGAGACTTCTTCAGTGCAGGGGGTTGGGCTGTTGAAATGATTGGGGAATTTAGAGAGAGGAGTCGTTCTCGGCATCAGCATCAATGGCTTGGACGGGTGGTGTCTATCAAGTTGAGGGTCGAATCATGACACTAGGTTCAAGCAGACTGAGCAGAATTGTTTTTGCCGCAAGCTCAATCAATTTCTTGCCCACGCTACCTCTGATGCCATCACTGTCAATCATAATCAGTCTATAAATGTCCCAATGTAACATCCGGTCTCAGACGGGATCTCCCATTTGTTTGTTTTAGCTGATAACTTGAAGCAATGCACGAAACTCTCAACCGGCAGCCAGGCCGCCGTTGCATAATACAAACAAACTACCCAGCTACTCCATGTTCTAACTTTTACACCGAGCAACGTAACATACGCAGGAGGGACATGGAGCTTAACTAAATTAATTCGTGACGTCTTTCGCGCTTCACCGCGGATTCACATCATTCTCGAGGCTGGGACTGGTCCACTCTCAGATAACAACAACTCTCTCACTGGAGACTCGGTCATCCATGTCAATACCTACTGCACTACTCCGTAAACTAACACCAGATCTATCTATGTATACGACCTCTTTGTTACAGTAGCAACTACCTAGTTCGATCATAATTAAACGAAATGTAATTGACTGCCTTCCTTACGTTGCCCGATCCTGCCATGTACCTAAGGAAACGCCTGATATCAAGTAAGTTAATGCCAACAGGCGTAATAGGTGTCTGCCACGTAAATAACTCAAAAGGTCCCCAAAGTTGCCGGTTCTTCCAGCGTATCCTCTTGTCTTTCGTCATGGATACCTTGCCTCACCTCCTCATCCCGCAACTGCACCTCATGCCCCCGCTTCCCGCTTCCGTCTTCCGGCTCGGCCCCCTCATTCTCTTCCTCTTTCTTCGGCCCAATTCTTGCGTTTTTCCCTCTCCACCCGGCTTGGCATCTCCGAACACGATCATACCAGACCTATCACGACACGAGTCGATTCAACCACACTGAACACCAATAACATACAGAAATATGCTCGCTTACCGATACTACATGGTACATGCTATCTGCTAACATAAGGATGCGACGGCCCGGGTCTGGAGTGCCCTTTAAGTCGATGCCAGCAACTAAGTTAGTCCCTGGTCATTCCATTGCACATCTACGGCTATCCAATCCCGTTCTTGCATCCATGCCCAGAACCATCCGACAATGCACCACGCAGCCTTCAATCTGCACACTGCACGCCGCAACATGTGTAATGTATCATGGGCCGCATGAAGCGGTGAACACAATAACAGCATTCGTGGGGTCGGGAAAAGGACATGTTTTGTCATTCTCACTGCCATTGACTAAGCTAGGTTAGTAGGTAGACTTGATCCCTTACCTTGACCTTCTCTTGTTCAAGAAGCGCCTTGCATTCTACATTCCTCCGGTCACGACTACTGCATACTAGACATGTTGTGGCATACGTTTCAGCACCTGCTTTATCTCTCAATCCAATGCTACAACTCAGTGCATTCCCAAACTTCCTAAACTAATTTCCTTCACCTCAACTTCCAACAAGGGATACACCAGAGGTTTTATCAAGTTCACCCAGAGAGCATGTAGAGTTCAAGGGAACACATGATCTTGGCCCAATCTTTAGGCATGATTTCAAACACTTTAGTCATGGCTAATTATGCTTCATTTGGCTTCTTATTTGGGCCGACAAACTGTCTCAAGCAATCGAAACGACTATCAATACACTTCCCAATTTTCTTCCAAATACCGGCCTTGCATTATTCACCAATGCAGTCATTGACCGCGGGCTTTTCTTTCATTCCACGGCCAACATGAACTCTTGCTTTTTGTCCATAAATATGAACTGTGTCCGTCGGTGTTTTCTCTCGATGGCTACCTTTGGAATGGCCAGCTTAGCCTCGTCGAAAATTTGACCATAAACCCTGAACTCCCAACCGCAAACGCTTGTGCTGCCGCACTCCACCAACGTCTTGGCACGTGTTCGGACGGCAGACTGCCTCTTGATCCAAATTATGGCACAAATCCGTTGATGGAAAAAGAAATAGTCAAGTTACAAACAGGTGACAAGGAAAGTGTAAAGGCATGCCTCAAAGACACGCAATGTATCCATTTAGGACCTGCTCTTCTTAAACATCCCATTCTTCCTCCTCCTCCTCTTCCTCAGCAGCGTCGCCCTTAGTAGTCAATGCCGAGAAAGATCCAAATGACTGAGAAGGCTGAGAAGCCTTGTTAGGCCCGGTGGGTTGCTTGGGCTGGACGGCGGGGCGGCCCGCAGCCTCGTCGCCAGATCCAGCTGAAGTAGCATTCTTAACGCCCTTCTTGGACTTGGTCTTGACAGTGCTCCAGTCATCATCGTTCTGGAGGAGCTGGATCTGCTCCTCTTCAGAAGGTAGAGACTCAATCCACTTGCGGTCGGTGCTCTTGGGGGCATTGACTGCAGAAGCTGGGGCTTCCTCGTATGTGTCGAGGGGCTGATGAAAGCCATTCATCTGGGCAGCTTCTGGGGCCTTGGGAGCTCCCTCCTTCCAAGCAGATGGCTTGTTCTGGGCAGCAGTGAACTGGGAGCCGTCCTTGGCAGCACGTCCCTCGGCAATGCGAGCGGCGCGGCGTTGCTTCTCCTCGAGAACCTTTCGCTCCTTCTCAGATTCCTCACGAGCAGCCTTGGCCGCCTCGGCCTTCTTACGGTTCTGGCGCTGCTTCTTGGTCTCAGCGGGAGCCTCAGCCTTTGGGGTCTTCTTATTCTGCTTTTTGGGCTCAGTGTCGGTCAGACGAAGAACTGTTGGGCGAACGCGAGCGGCTTCGAGCATGTCGGAAACATCGCCTGCGACTGCGACTGCGGGCCCGACCTCAGGCGAGGTTGCAGGAGACTGGTCATCATCGGCGTCGGCACCGGTGGTGGATGAAGGAGCCGACTCCTTCTCCTCGGCGGCACTGGCCACCTTGTTGGCGCGAGATTGCTTGACAGACTTCTCTCGCTGCTTGCCAGCATCCGATTTGGCTGCGAACTTGGTGCCTTCCTTGGCCTTTGCCAATTGTCGAGCAAATTCGCGATTGTCGACATTGTCATCTTTGTCCTTCGCACTACTCGTCCAAGCACTGGTCTCTGATTCAGCCTTGGGTTTCTTGGAAGCCTCCTGTGCCTCTGATGCGAAGGCCTCCTGGCGCTGTTTCTTCTTGCGGTCCTCCTTACGAGTCTCCGCCTGCGAGCTCTTGGCCGGCTTGGTTTGAGCCCGTGGTTGATTTCCGGCTTTCTGGCCTTGAGATAATCGGTAGAGGGCGAAGGCAACGAAAGCGAGCAGGGCGTAGCCTGCAGTGGTATAGAGGTAGCCCATGCTGTCCGCCGTGATATGGTGTATTGAGTGTTGTACTTGTACTGGGTGCAAAGCTGAGCAAAGTTGCCTCGAGCTTCGTTTCGAGCTTCGAGATGAAGATTGTGGTTCGATCCGAAGGTAAGCGAAACAGGCGTGGGAACTCGAGCACGTCTATCGGTTAACGACAATTGACCTCTTGGTCTAACGAACCAAGGCGGGTGAAGGTAACGGCTGTGTACAAAAATAGTTGTGGAAGAAGCGTGACTGTGAGATCGAGCTAAGCTGTCGCAATCATAAGGCCAGATTGTCCTGTGTAATGAGCCAATCGCTGAGCCGTGGGAGCTTCGATGGTCGTGGACGAGGAGTTAGGGGGATAAAGGAAAGAGAAAAGGAAAGTCTGATGATGGAATAGATGAGGAAAGGGGTGAAAAATGACGGAAGCCGGTTCAGAAGAAGGTTAATGAGTCTGGCGCAAATCACACAGAAGGAAAAGACACCAGGTGGCTTGAAGTCAGTCAACCAGTCGTTTTTGGGCTACCTGAGGCGAGGAAGGGTCGCGGGATTGACTGAATTGGTTCCGACTGCAGGGGAGGTAGAGCAATGTTTGGACAGAAAGCACCGGACGCCAAGGCAGTGGGGAGCTTGGGGTTTCGGAGTGGGGAAAAAGGTAGCCCGTATTCCATGTAGTGAGGAGGTACTTTGACTGGAGAGATTTGGATCGAAACTGATGCAGCCACTGTACTTTTACGGAGAGGCTTTCGATAGTCAGCAACTGCCCGTGTTACACGAAATAAACAGGAGCTGGTTATATTCTTGGGTCGTTTGCGATTATCTGTCAGGTTTTGTTGGGGAGAAGCCGTCAGAGAGGAGACGTCGTCAGGTGCTAAGAAGGATAATGGACTGGAAGTCTGTACATTGGATCCAGCAGAGCTTGAAATCGCTCCTTCCAACCAACTTCCTGCTTAGGCTGGATGAGGTTGATGAGACGAAGACTGACTACTAGGTATACCTTAGTATAGTACCTAAGTAGGTAGACCTATAGGTACTACCTTAGTACCTTATCCATGGATACTTAGGTACCTTATAACAGCGGGGCCGCCCCATTATGACTTAAACTAAGGGTTCCAGTGTCTTCGAGGCATGGATATTAGGCCTGGGATTGGCTCATCGCAGCTCTTTCTTCAGGGAGTGGACAGATATCACCAACCTGGAAGCCTTCAAAATTACTAAAAGCCTACATCGATCCTCGATTCGAGTTAGAGGTTTTATCGCGAGGCATGAACTTTGCTATATGATGAACAGGAAATTACAACATGCCCCTTTTCCTAGTCTGCTACAATCCAAACATTTGCGAAGGCCCTTGTTGAAGTCCATGTACCAGCTTCAAATACACATATTGTTGATCACGTGATGCTCTGGGGGACTGCTCTTCAGAGATTAAAGGAAGCATATGTTTAATTGAAGAAAGCAGATCATTTTCATGGGTCTGGCATACTTGGTTGGGAGGACAAATTAATCGTGAGATGAGCCAGTGATAATTGCTTTGAGGGTATATCAAACTTTCTTTGTGTTATCCCTGAAGCCTTGAACTCTTGCGTCGGAGTTATTTGATTGGCTGTCGGAGTGACTATTGATGTTGCACATACTTCATGCCATCTGCAACTCAAACTGCACTACCCTGCGTCAGGCTCGGATCTCGCAGGTATTCCAATTCTGGCATCCGTGCAAGAACAGCGAGCTCATATGTAATCGTACAAATGCGACAGGAGCCCAATAGAAGCAATGCCCATTCTTATTTCGCTCAATCGAACAACCAATAGCTCTTGTGAAAAGCTTATCTCAGCAACTAACACCCCACCTGCCCACCTGCCCAAAACTGAAGGAGGGGAAATGCTCATCGGCATAACATGTGTGAACAAGAACTTTGATCCTCTTATTTTCAACCTGCAACGTTTCAATTCCGAGCAGCAGGTAAAGAATTCGATACCTGGACTGCGGAGTCGTGAGAATAAATTCAAGGTTGATTAGATTCCTCTGGACATTTGTACTTTCTTAAACTTGCTGAACAAACTTGACCTCCTCATCTAAGTCGCCGCCACTGCATTTTCGAACGTGTCTTCCAATTTCAAAAATGGCTCCCAAGCAAAAGATCATTATCGATACTGATCCAGGTAACTGTCAAACGCTTTGAGGTCGAAATGCCTGGGTTCTAATAGTTCAAGGCGTCGATGATATCCTGGCTCTGCTACTTGCACTCAGTGCCAAACCGGAAGAACTTGAGGTTCTTATGGTGTCCGTCACATACGGCAATGTCCCTCTCCAAAGGTAAATATGTTTTTGAATTCCATTCACTACCCTGAACCAACACTAAAATCCTTATCAGCTGTCTCCGAAATGTTGTATCTCTCTTCCACGTCCTTGGGAAAGAACTTGAGTGGAGGAAGTCCACTGGCAAGCCCGAAGGCTTTGGAGCCATGAAGGCAAACAAGCCTATCGTGGCTGTTGGTCCTGACCACCCCCTTTGCGACGAAGAGCTGATGGCGGATTACTTCCGTAAGTTCAGTAGCTGCTTCGATAACCCGTTCCCTTTACTGATACATGGATTTCTGTAGATGGCATCGACGGCTTGCATAATGTCCACGAGGCTCATCCTGATTTGTCTCCCGCTGAAACCTGGAAAGGCATCTTCAGTGATGGCGCCAACGAAGCCGGAGATTATTCTCCTTTCTTCACGCCATCCAAGGCGCCCTCTCACCATGAGATTCTCCGGATTCTCAAAGAGAACCCCGTTGATACCGTCTCCATCCTTGCAGTTGGCCCTCTTACCAATGTTGCCTTAGCAGCCGCAGAAGATCCCGAGACTTTCCTTCGTGTGAAGGAGCTTGTCGTCATGGGCGGCGCGGTAAATGTTGAGGGAAACTGTACTCCTGTCGCTGAATTCAACTGCTACGCCGATGCTGTCGCTGCTGCTCGGGTTTACGCACTCACTTCCCCCAAGCCGAGCTCCACGATGCCGACTATTCCCCAGGAGCTTTCAACTTTGAAGGCTTACCCAACGAAACTTTCCCGCCAGCTTAAGCTCACACTTTGCCCCCTCGATATTACTACCCCTCATTTGATTGGCAAGAACTACTTCAAGGAGAACGTCCAGGCTCATGTCGAAGCTGGCAGCCCACTTGCTCGGTGGGTGTCACACTTTGTCACTAAATCCTTCAGCAAGATCGAGGATATGGAGGGAGATGAAAACGAGCCCGGTCTTTCGTTGCACGACCCTCTGACGGTATGGTATATGCTGACTCGGGATGATCCTAAGTGGAAGACACCCGAAAAACTGGAGGACATACGTGTAGAGACCAGCGGTCAATGGACACATGGAATGCATGTCGTTGATCGTAGATTCAGAAAGAAGCCTGCCGAAGCCGCAGTCGCCCTCTCAGAAAACCCTGATGAGGACCCCCATATCTTGACTCTCGATGAGGTTCCTGGTGACGACCACGGCTGGCTGAGTGTTCTCAAGGGCAACCGCCTCAACCGTGTGATTGACTCTCCCGGACATGACATATTCAAGGAAGTGCTCATGCAGCGCATCTTTGGATAGAGTCCAGGTTGTCGAACTTGCGTCAGCTCACATAGTCAAATAAAGTATCTCCAATTGTTGAAAGCCTATACCGTGGTGAAGGCTAAGATGAATTGTCTAAACTCCCTGAACTCGAACGCCTTGTGATCCTATCGATGCTGAAGGAAAGAATATTCCCGAACCTCCAGCCGTGGATGCTATGCCCCAAACAAAATGACACGACAGAAAATGTCGCAGTACAGACCGCTTTCCGATGTTTCGAGTGTGTAGTCTATACATGTTTTATACCGCCGATTGCTGAACCCTTGACTTCTGTCCAGTTGATGCTGTCGTCGAGCGCCTCATCTACGAGGCCGATCGAGCATACGTTGTCGCCACGGACGAGGTATAGACCCAAGGGTACTTGGGCGGAAGGCTCAGGATCGTCGGGCGTTCGGATGATTCGTTCCACGGCGTTGTTCAAGACCTAGGCACATGCCACCGTGAGCGTTTGTATGGTCAAGATAAGTAGGAGGGCACTCACCAGATTAGTTGTTTGGTCGCATGCTGCCAGAGTTCCGACAAGAATACGCGAATCGGCTGTAACGATCAGGACTTTCTCTGTGGTCTGTATTAGCAAGCTGGTGAGGTAGGTAGTAGAGTTCGGGAGGGGTGTCGTACTGCTGAGATATCCACCGAGTGTAGCCATGACGCCTGAACCTCCTCAGCAATATCGTGCTTGGATTCCGAATGGGGTATTAAAGGATACTGGCTAGTTATAGAGGTCGAAGAGCGCTGAAGGGAATAACTGGACTCGTTCAGTAGGTATCGGTTGAAGCTGTTTCGGTGATCAATGTGGGTGTCTGTGGTGGACTTTTTGGAGGAGCTTCCAGAGCATAGGCACTAGACCTAATCGGGTCTGCTTCTACGACCAAAGCACACGACAAAGTTGTGATGCTGGATATTGGCGGCGGATATGTGGTGTTTGTTTGTGGTTTTCAATGCTTGATGCTAGGTTTTGCGTCTCTCTATTACTATCCAATCATTCGGACTTGGCCGGTTTAAGTACCACTTTACGTCCGAGGAACAAACACACTTTGGATTTCACGAGAGTAGCAACCTCTAGCCTGGGTACCAATGTAGGAAGCCATGCATATAGCAACAAATACGCAAGTCGCAGGAAACCGGAGCACAAGCAAGATCACAGGTCAACGACGTGTGCACTTAGTGGCAGGAAACATATCATATATTGAACTACCACCTGCTACGTTTACTCGCATCACGAAACGCCACAAACGAGGATCTACCCTAATCGAAACCTGCAGATGGCGTCCATCGCTTGAGAACTGCTTCTCCATAGGCAAGATGGATATTGAAGAGCACGGGAACATCGTTCAACAGCGGGGACACTCCTCACGAACATAGCCAAAAGATCGTGATTGACCATCAATCCCTTCCGACACCTACTCACCCCCGCGTCCACGAGGGACCGAAACACCCAAGAGCGATGCCTGATCCGTTCCAGCGTCACGCACACAAAAAGTCTTCTTCACTACCCAAGACAAGCCCGAGCAAGCAATGAAAAACCGAGCCCATGTAGTGTTCGCGTCACCTGGAGGCAGTGTAATACCAGGGACACTGTGGGCAGAATCATGTGCAAGCACAGAGGAAACTGCCCAAAAGCCAAAAATAGGAATAATCACGATTGATGTCCTTAGACATCTTTCAGAGATTAAACTGAAAAGAACAGATACTACACTTGATCTAAGCCAAAAGGCAAAGAGAGCTGAGGAGAAAAGGAAAAGAAAAAAGCGAAGCTTGAAAGGGACGCGGCGAGATTTTATAGAGCAGGTCAAAGGCGGTGAGTGGAGCCGATTGGCAGAATTTATGGAGAAGCCTGAGGTTCCGCTGTGCTCAGAGCCTCAGTTCAGTTCAGTGCAGCGCAGGCAGCAAGCGAGCACTTGGGCCGAGGACGAGGAATGACTAAGGCAGCAACGTGTACGGGAAGATTGAGAGAATACTAGTTGAAACAATTGGTTCGAAGGAAGAGAACTGACAGATGTTAGAAGCTCGTCAAGGTCCTACCACTCAAGAGTTCTCGTCGGCATCTCCGAAGGGTGTAGTATGAAATGTCCTAAAGGAATTTTATTTTATATTTCTTTTATAGTAATAATATGAAAGACTATGAAAGGATAAGAAAGGAACTGGGAATGAAGCAGACAATATGTTGGATCTGGAAAATCGACAGATTCCTGACAAGTGGGAAAAAGGACGTTATGGACCAATTCAATATACCAACATCAACCGCCACCACTCGTGGTTCTCGATCCCCAGAGATATCTACAAGAGCACACAGTAAATATACAGGAGATACAAGTACTGTTCTTAGCCGCAAATACGAGGAAATATGCATGATTTCTTTTCAATTCCGTACTTGAATTGGCGTCGTCTGCCTCTATCTAACAACTTCCTCCGAAATATGTCCTCGATCATGAGCTAAAACTAAGTACAGTAGCAGAGCACATCTACTACCTACATCCAAACGCCGCACCCTGGGAGCATCCTCCCGAACGTTTCCCTCCTCGACCAGACCCAGCCTTTGCCTTGCGTAAATACCTATCAACCTTCTCATGCGAGCGGGTGTCACTCACGAACTCAAGGAAACCTATAACGCCTCTTTGTCCCATACTCTACAAATATTGTATTATTGTGTTGTGTTGTATACGAACCGCAAACTTGGTATCAATCTTCAACTAGTTCTCCCTCTTCATCTTCTGAAAGTTTAGCTCGTTTCTCTGCTCTGTCGCTCTGTTCCTCGCTATCGTCAGGCTCTCTTCGCTTGAGTGGTGACCTGGTGGGTCTTCCGTTCTCGTCATGCCGAGGCTGAGAACCCTCGTCTCTCTCTGGGTATCGCCCTTCACCATCGTGAGCAGCGCCGTTGACTCTAGAGCTTACTCCAGGGCTGCGACTCGCGCGGTCAACTTCAAATGGGGTACCGGTCGTTGACGATAATGTGTCTGGTTGGCTCAATAAAGTATCACCACGTTTTCTGGTGTTCTCGAGATGGAACGCTGGTGATGGTAGCGACGGGTTCTGCTTTCTAAGCGGATTCTCCGTGTAGAACTGGCGCATCACCTCGATAGCCTGAGAACAAAGGACCTCGTCGCCCTTGAGGAGCTTCCACCAGGGCTCGCCATTGGTGTCCTCGATTTGTTGGTTCGCATATATGCTCGCAAAGAAGATGGCGCTGATGGCAATATCTCGAGGTCCTATCAACAGAGGGATCGATGTGAGGCAAGCATCATTGCAAAAAGCCCAGGCCGCTTGCCGTAAATTCTTGTTATGAACTATTCCAAGCTGATCGAGCAACTTGAATAAGTGGTGGTAGGGGTTGTCGACCATCAGATCGAAAGTGAGTTGCTCTAGCATGACCTCTTCGTATGTGAGGATACTGTCTCGCCATCGCCAGTACTCTTTGCTCTGCTCGTCAATAATGAGCTTCGCGTTCTTTTGTGCAACTTTGGCTACGGCGATAATGATGTCCTTTGTCTTGCGGCAGTTCTCTTCCGTCTTATTGGCTAGAAAGAGGGCTGTTGCTGCGATGTTCTTGATTGCAGAGGTTAGCATATAGAAAAGAATTGCATGCCGCTCAGTCAAGAGCGGCCTTCCACTGCCCCAGAGAGACGTTGGAATTGCAAAATCAAGTGGGAGAACTCACGTAATGATGAATTCCACCCTTTTCTTGCACCATGTGGCAGCGCATGAAAAAGCGATGGAAGAATACTCCAGCTACCCACAGCGTAATCTGAGGGAGATCCAGCATGACGCCCGCCTGGTAGATGAAGTTGACGCCCTTGGCCCTGCGCATTCTCTCTTCCGCCGGCGAAAGACCCTCGACTATGCTAGGTGTGCTCCGCACTTCGTCCGACGTAAAGTTCCATTGGTTAAGACCAGTTACTGGAGTTTGCGCACCGGATCGGGCTGGTGATTCTTGGGGTTGTCGGGCTTGTGGTCGGGGGGGAGATGTTCGTGTTGAGTGCTGCGGAGGAGTTGGAACTGCTGGAGGAACGGCATCGCGACGCCGGGGAGATCGTGATCTCGAATCGCGCTCAGCTCGAGGGTTTGCGGGTAGGGTCGGGGGTTGATACCCTTCCCTGGGAGGCCTGTAGCGATCGATACTCGCCATGGCCGGTGGTCCAAAATCGGGATAACGATACTTGTAGCGCTGACAAGGAAATGGCTCATAGGAGAGAAATGCGTGGGTCTGAGAAAGGGCGGTACCAATGATTAACGCACGTAGCTGCGAAGTTGAAAGTGATGCGAGGTCCAAGTTAGCCCGGCACTGCAAGGAACCTGATCTAAGGAAGTTGGCGTTTGACAGCAGGGGCAACAAACTAGAACCGTTTAGGTAGCGTTATCTAATCATAGGTAGGAGGGTGGGCACATGATCCTCCAATGGTGATTGTTACACTCAATTCAACGGATGAAACAATAGGTACTCCCCACTTTGGGTGAATAGGCAAAGGCCCGTTCTGGATGATCGTAGACTATTGGCGCTTGCTTGCTTGTTCATTCTTCGGTTTTTTTTTTTTTTTTTTACTCTGGCTACCTATTATTATGAATTTTTGGGGTATCTCATAGCAGCTTTTGTTTGTCTTATTCTACCCAGATCTATTCTTGGTCAGCAATACCCCAACGTTAGACTCCCTCGCCATCATTGCGACCCCATAGTTTGACTGTGCGATCATGGCCTCCACTGACAATCCACTTGCCGTCCCTGCTATAGTCGACGCTGGCAACTGGGCCTGTATGGCCGCTGAGCGTCTGCACCAATGTCCAGTCGTCTGCCGAGAAGATCTTGACATTTCTGTCAAAGCCGCTTGATACGAAGAAGGTGCCCGACCTTTTAGGAAGCTGTGCACCCTTATCATCAACACTAGGTGGAACACCAGTGAGAGGGTCGTCGAGACCTTTGAACCAACGCATATCAGACACAGCACTGGTGTGCGCACCAATACCGCCTGTCCTTTGCACCTTTCGAACATCCCAACACTTGATCCAACCATCGGCTGAGCCAGACAGTACCCTGTGTCCATCAGAGCTCCAGTCCAGCGCATGGATGGGTTTTATGTGTCCGTCAAGATGCCCGTCCAGGATCATGACGGTACGTCCGGAACGCAAGTCCCAGATTCTACCTATGCTGTCCAGGCCAGCACTCGCGAGTAAGGATCCATCAGTGTTAAAACTGACAGCGTAGACACCTCTTGAGTGACCTTCTTGAAGGAGAACCTCTGCAGTTGTTTCGACATCCCAGAGACGCCATGAAGTATCCTCAGAAGCAGAGGCCAGATAACGTCCAGAGGGATGGAACTCGATACGACACACACGCTGTGAATGTCCCTCGAGTGTGGAGAGGGGAGTATCTTGGTTCAGAGACCATAAATGAATCGAACCCTCGGCACCGCCTGACGCCAGGTTAACTGTGTCGGGCGAAACATTGTATTCTGGTAGGGTAGACCCGGGAAACCAAGACAAGCCGCTGATCTTGTTGGTGTGACCGCGGAAGGTTGTCTTTTGGTTCAAGCTTGGTATTTCGACCAGCTTGACTTGCCCACCCCAGTTGCCTACAGCGACCAACTCGCCGTTGGGAGATATGCGAGTCATGCTGACATGACGTTCGCCAACCGTCTGACTGCCCTGGAGTTCGAATGCCTGTAATCTCTCCTTTACTTGTTTGCGAAACTTGACTTGGGTGCGCAGAGGGATCGTGGATTCTGCTTTTTGAAATTGAACCCTCTTCTTGGCTCGAGGCAGAGAGTATTCAGCCAGCTTTAACCGCGCCTGTAGAAGTTCGGGCCCGCCTCTTGAGTAGAACTCCTCCTCCTGCTCCTCCTCTTGATCCTGATCTCCAGCGTCCTCCATCGTGATATCACCGTTTTCCAGCCCTGTCATCTCCGCCTGGATGGTAAGAAGTTCCCGTAAGCGATCCCGACGATCAACAAGTGCTTCTCCGAATAGAGTAACTGGTTCACCCATCTCTCGAAGCTTTGCGCGGACTCGAGTATCATCGGTAGGGACTGCTATCGTTGCTGCTAGGCGTTTGCGATTAAATTGGCCGAGGATGGCGGAAGCTTTTTCAGATGGAACACCTGTTCCGCCCATTGGAATATCGTAGTCATGGTCATCGGGGACATCTTCCAATGCGATTCCTTGAGGCTCAGCGTCCTCGACGTAAGCCTGCCGCGATGGGTGCATCATCTTGGCTGGAGATGACCAAGCGTGGGTGACTGATAAGATACCTTCGCCTGTGCACAAGCAGTGAAGAGATTGAGAATGGTTGTCGTTGTACAGGGGTTTTGTCTTTTTTTCTTTCCCTTTTTCAACCGTTTGGAATGGAGTTATCGAATTTTGTCAATCGAGGGCTGATGCTATGGTAGTTGCAGCCTTGCCGTTTCGCGCGCGCTCTTGGATTGGTAGATGTGAAATTTACTAGACGCGACCTTGAAGCTCTCATATTGTGTCGGCAGTTTATTTCGCCGGTGCCCGACGATGGCCCGGGCCTAAGAGACAGGAGATCAACCTGGCCGTAACGTAACTTATGTGAAAAATGGGTTTGAGAAAATAAAAGAGAAAGAAGAATATCGGCATAGAAAAACTAACGAACAAAAAAGCCCCTAATTCTTGTAATACATAATTCTTCTTCTTCTTCTATGTTATTCTACTTTTAAAGATAGTTGTGAGGTTAGGTTGAAAACTTACTATGACCTGAGTCCTATATTTCGCACCCTGGTCTTGGCTGGGTGTTAGGATCCAATATTTAATGGGCCCTCAAGAATCACAAGCTAAAAGAATAAACGAAGACCAACCGGTTATTCGCTTTTTGCGGGATCGATCACCGCATGGCCCGGGCCTGCCAGGTAATTGGTGATGTTAGTGTCTCAAGACTCTCAGTCATCTTTCATGCCTCGTGATGCTGACATGAAGAACAGAATCTGGCAGACGAATGAGAAAGTGTCACGTTCAAGGGTTGTTCGCTGTCTCCTGGTGACAGCACGGAACCAGTCAAGGGAGCAACAAAAGCCTACGCTCTACAGCCACAAATTAAACAAAGAAAAGGGGGCAAATATAATTATGGTTAATGCGACAATGACTCTCAAGTCTCACGGTCCATGTCTTAGGCTTCGACTCGAACTAATGAATTCCGGATTCCAACAGCCAGGTTCGACAGTCTTGATGTAGTGCATCCCTGACCTGTCATGAGTTGTGTTAGTCTCAGGGGTTTATTCCATGTATAATACCCAAACTTGAGTGGTGGTTTGTAACACCCTCGGACTAGCCCCCCCCGAGCCTTTAATTCCTCCCCGCGTTCCAAGTGGACGCTCGGGCTGTGAGACAGGGGGTTTTATTGTAGGCGACGGGCCAGCCGATACCAAGGCGGGCTGAATCATATGCAGCCAATGCAAGACCGCCTAAAAAAAGCCTAAAAAACCGCGGAGTTACAGCGCACCTGCTGAAATGGGCGCAGGGCTATGGCCACCAAAAAAATCCTTGTTTAATTTTTCTTACTTGATTTAATACTGGAAGGACCCATTCTTTGTCCTTTCCGTCTCTCTTCTTTTCCTCACACCACACTTGGTGAACACCGGTTCAACATACCCACGACACCTATCCGCTGCCAAATGCATATAGCAAAGCCTGCCGTCTTCCGTACTTCTTTCTTCCGATACCAGATGCGTGTCGCGAACTTCTACGAGATCGAGCGTCACTTCGAATCACAGCCCCGCGCAGATCCGGAGCGCCGAAGAGGATTCCCTTGAATAGCACGACTATCTGCACTTGTCCACTGTCTGAGCTGGGCGAGTGCTGTGTGGTGCAGTTATCAGAGCATAACCGTGCCGTTCCTTAACCCCCAAAACTCAGACTACCACTTCAAATACCGCCCACCATGATAAGCCAGGCACCTGCCGCGGTCACTACCGTCCGCGGATTTCAGACTACACCTGCTACTTCGGGCGACGAAGACTCCGACCACGGACACAGCGAGGCCCCTACACCGCGGCGCAAGACTCCCGGCCGGAACCTCATTATCAGCGATGTCGTGAGCGCCAACTGCAGCCCTACCTTCCGCGCCCATCCCTCGCCCGCCATGTCGGGCATCGCCAAACTGCGCATGCAGATGGAGCCTCTGAGCCTTGATGGAGGGTCCCCGTGCCACTCCATGAGTCGTGCTGGAAGTCAACAAGGACTGGCGGTTGAGTTTCGAAAACAAATGATCAGCCGTACGCACAGTCGAGAGGATGTTCGCAGCGAGGCTGGTAGCGAGATTTCAGACAGCTCTATTAGTTATGAGGTTAACCTCGAGCACGATTTTGCTAGCGAGAGTGTTCGGGAGCGTAGTGGATATCTCGAAACCCTAGAGGGCGGCCTTGCGCCAAACCGTAAGATGACGTCGGAGGACTTTGAACAGCTGCGATGTCTTGGCAAGGGTACCTATGGTACTGTATTACTCGTCAAGCAACGTGCGACTGGAAGACTCTACGCCCAGAAGCAATTCAAGAAGGCCTCGCTTGTCGTCCACAAGAAGCTCGTCGAACAGACTAAGACTGAGCGACAGATTCTTGAGTCTGTCAACAGACATCCATTTGTTGTCAAGCTGTTCTACGCCTTCCAAGATCAAGAGCAACTGTACCTCATTCTTGAATACGGACAGGGCGGTGAGCTTTTTACCCATCTCAACACCGAAAAGATGTTCTCGGAGGATGTGGCCGCATTCTACATGGCGGAGATGCTTCTGGCCATCTCCCACCTTCACAACGATCTCGGCGTGGTCTACCGCGATCTCAAGCCGGAGAACTGCCTTCTAGACGCCGAAGGCCATCTCCTCCTGACCGACTTTGGTCTTTCCAAGGTCTCGGTCGACCAGAATGAGAGCTGCAACTCGATGCTGGGAACTGTGGAGTACATGGCGCCCGAGGTGGTCCTTGGAAAGAAGTATGGTAAGGCAGTCGACTGGTGGTCGTTTGGAACCCTCGGATACGACCTGATGACTGGAAACCCACCTTTCCGTGGCCAAAATCACGCCAAGATCCAAGACAACATTGTCAAGCAGAAGCTGGTTCTTCCTTACTTCCTGAGCCCCGATGCTAAAGACCTACTCACCCGACTTCTTCGCAAGGACCCCAGCAAGCGTCTGGGTGCCGTGATGCCCAAAGATCTGGCGACGATGAAGAAACACCGGTTCTTCCGCAAGATTGACTGGAAGAAACTGGCGGAGCGTGAGCTTGAGCCACCGATCCAGCCCATGATCACGGACCCTGAGCTAGCCGAGAACTTCGCCCCAGAGTTTACAGAGCTGTCCATCAGCCCGGTGGTGCCAAACAAGGAGGCATGGCCTCGAAGTCTCCCTAAGGATGAGCTCTTTGGAGGATTTAGTTTTGTTGCGTCTTCAAGCCTGTTGAATGAAGATCGATTCGCGGCTTTTGCTCAGACCTGATCGATTATTGCCGGGAGGAGAGAAATGGTGAATATACTATAAAGGCAGGGCACGGGGAGTTTATTGTGAAGTATTGGTGTTATCCGAGATGCTTGCGTATTGATGGGTGCGGTTTTTTGCGTTAACTAACTATGGAAAGGGCAGCTTCAACAAAGACAAGGCCTCAAATGACTGTCAAGGTACTGTGGTATCTGTTAAGTCAGTCTGGTAGTACCGTTCTAATAGTAGATTTCAATAGAGTTTTCGTTTCTGTACTTGATCCTTGCCATTGACTAGGGTGTTAATAACTGCCCGAAACGTGCAAACAGCCGGGGCAAGTGACAAATAACACATTGGGGCTATGATTAGCCGGGGGCTTAGCTACTAGGCTGGTGTTTGTTGGGTTGTAAGATCATGACCGTGACTTCGTATTTGGGTGAGTAATACAGTTGTGATGATCTGGTTGTTAGCCAGAGAGACAGGGAAACCGACGACGGAAGAACATGATCTCACATAATCGGGTAGCACGCACAAGGGTGAGAATGAGACACTTGAGCGGCTTTGTCTGAGCTGCTATATTGATGCCTTACTCATCCTCAACTAGGAATAGTCGCCCTACCGGCTTTAAGGACTGAGTTTATCGGAGGAATAAGTTGCATCTATAGGTGACCACTACAATACCAATATCTATCTACAAGCTTAAACGAGTGCGTCACAGACTGAAGATCGGCTCGATCATCACATCAGACCACGATAACAGTGACAGACTGCAGTAGAGTCGATGAGGGCTTAGACCTGACTTGGTCTGATCGTCCAGAGTGCAACTGCAGCATGAAATGGAGGGCCGCGCAATCATCATGTACGAGGCGTAGACTGTTGCATGCCATTGACTGAGACGACACTATCAGACTGCATCTGCTTTCCTTGGCATCATTGATGAAGCTGCTTTGTGATGATCTAATAATCAAACCTCCGAATCCTAGTACGAAAAGATCAAGGTCCATTACCTTGTGAGGGGAGAATTAGAGTAGAGAATAAGCTTTGGGTTGAAAGAGCTGACGTATTCATGAGACTAAGAGAGAAGCACTGATCAGACTTGGAGGAGAGTTCCAGACCCTTGTAGCGTCGTGTTGCAAATTGGGATAATGTCATTGGGCTGAAGCCTGGTTATAGTACCCGTTTCTGGGGTAGCCCCGGGCTTGGGGGAATGGGAGAGAATTGTTTATGCGACCTCATCAAACAAAATACGATACTGCCAATGGTAGACTCTGACGTGGACCTCTGAGGCTATTCACACGTTGAAACCTCGGTACTCCACGTGGGATAACACTGCTACCGTGGGATGACTGACTGTTGTCGGATTGACCAATCTACCCGAGAGAGAAGAAGCATAATCAGATCTTTTGCCTGTTTCGGGCGCCTAGTCAAAGAAGAGAGTCTTCCCGACAGCCCAGATCTCACCTGCGGAGATATCCCTGTAGGGGTCGGCCGCCATTTCTTTCAGTCCTTGCAAGCGTGTCATCACAGCCTTTTTTCAGTGATCGAGTCCTTACTGTCTGCATTGACAGGCTGGACATGCAGCATATGTAGCAACAGAGCGCGTATTCGAACACCAAGAGATTTACTGAAACAGAGGAGGCCCATCCCTCTTGTTCGGGTAACGGATAGAAGGGCACACGAACACACCTTTCCAACGGCGACAGTTTCAATATCATGATGCCTCGACTGAAAGAAATGTGTCGTTAGCCAATCGTTCCGGCGCCAAGATAGTGCCCTGAAGCTCCTAAGCGGGCAAACTGCCGCCATCTCGGCACTGAAACCCGCGATGGCTTAAGCCTATTCACTGGTGTGGATAGCATGGAGAGCTGTCTGGGCTGTGGCAGTGTGAGTGAAACCTTAATACCTTCATCCCATGCTTGACAAGGATTAACCAGGGCGGATCCGACAAAAGAGCTGACGACAACATCGATCCCTTCCCTTGGGTCCAAGCCTTGAGCTCAAGGGATCCGTCCCTTTGAGCCAAACTAGCTAATGGCGGCACCTGTAATGTCATCTGCCGAATTCCTTTGGTACCTAGTATTCGACTTTGTAAGTCGTCCCGTACCACCAGCACCAGGCTTTGTGTCGCACAGCACTGCCGTGGCTCTGCGGCGCGTAAGCGTCTGTAGCCCAGTGGACGATCGTCTCAATATAGGAATAGCCCCCTGGTCTATCTGCAGCTGTGCTTTGTGCTTATTATATTTAGTACTTTCATTGTCCCCCTCATGTAAGAACCCAATCCTCTCACTCGCAGTAAAAAAACAACTTTCCTTCTCTTCACTTCGCCTGTCCCTGTTTCGTTCCCAATAATACCATGAAGTCAACTTTCAGCACACCATTAGCGGTGCTTTGTAAGTCGTTCTCGCCAACTCAACGCATCTCTCCCGCCCAACTAACAGTTCTCCTTTAGCAGCTGCTAGTAGTGCACTTGCTGTCACATCTTCTTTCTGCCCGGACAATGGCGACGTCTGTTTCCGTTGGGGCGTCCCCGAGGCTTCTGCAAGTGCGGGATCTGGCAGCTTCTACTTCCAGATCAAGGCACCAACATCTGCACAATGGGCTGGACTAGGCACTGGATCACAAATGGCTGGATCCGACATGTTCATCATTTACCAAGACGGAAACGGCAATGTTACCCTGAGCCCAAGGAGAGGTGTCGGCGAGGTCATGCCCCAGTACACGAAGCGAAGCGGACTCGAGCTCCTCGACGGTTCTGGAATCAAGGACAAGCAGATGATCGCCAACATTCGATGCAACAGCTGTGTTGACCTTAGTCTCAAGGGCATGAGCTCGTGGATTGCGGCCTGGAAGAATGGGAATTCCCTGGATTCGACAAGCATGGAGGAGCGCATCTCTGAGCACGACAAGCATGTCGACTTCAGTGTTGACTTTTCCAAAGCCACGATGAGCTCTGACAGCAACCCATTCACCGGCAGCAACGAAAACACCAACTCAAATTCTGGTTCTAGCTCTGGCGGTGCCGTGACACAGAACGGAAGTGGCAGCCCTAGCAAGACTGTTCTGCGCGCTCACGGTATCATCATGTCGATTGTCTTCATTGCCGGATACCCTCTGGGTGCAATCCTTATGCCCATGCTTGGAAAGTGGCTCGTCCACGCGGGCTGGCAAGTTGTCATGTTGCTCCTCATGTGGGCTGGATTCGGTCTTGGATACGTGTATGCTCGTGACGGTGGCTACGTAAGTTCTCCCCTGAGATGCGCTCGCATCGGAACCTGTCTAGTTATCAGTACTAACGTGCGACTCTAGTGGGGAAAACAAGCTCACACAAGAATGGGCACTGCTGTTTGTGCCTTGGTGACCTTGCAGCCTGTCCTTGGTTACATGCACCACAGATACTTTGTGAGCCACCGCAGGCGAGGAGTTGTCAGCCATGTTCACATCTGGTTCGGCCGAGCTCTCATCATCATCGGTATCGTCAATGGAGGCCTTGGTCTTCAGCTTGCCAACTCATCCACCGCATACATCATCGCATACTCCGTCATTGCTGGCATCGCTGCCATCCTCTACTTGGCTGCTGCCTTTATTGGTGAGAGGCGAAGGAACGCTTCTCGTGCCAAGCAAATCTCTCCGCAGATGTCTCAGGAGGAGGCACGATAAACTGTCTCGCCAACCTAAAAGAGGAGTAATATGGCGGGGCTGTGATGCTTAGAAGGTGTTTCGGATTTCGGGACTCGTGAAATGTGATACCATAGATCTTCAGTCCATCGGGACTGGATCTGATAATCGGCAAGATGTTTTTAAACTGCGATGTCAATCGTTCTCTTCTTCTTTTTCTTACTTTGGAATCTTTTAACTTAGCACACACCACACCAATAGACTGGATGAAATGATTAGATCAAACATTTTTGGTGAGCATTGTGTTGTGCAACTTGGTTAGCATGAGGCTTTCGAAGGTGTTGCTTGATTGATATTCGAATACAGTAAATTGTGACAACTGGAACGAGCTGCAGACATGATTATGTTAACAAGCAAGACTGTACCAGTTTCCAGCAGTTGGATGTTTTCTTTCGAATAAATTGAGCATTGAAATCCATACTGGCTGATCTCCGTGTAAGTGAATAGACCCCGAGCAGAGAGGGTCTAATGCAAGATCTATCAATCCTGACCAATCACGCCTCCTAAAGGTCACGTGTGGTAGATCCGTGATGGTCCGGCAGCCGCCCAGTTTCCTAGTCAAACCTGAGGCATCAACTCCACGATAGCAAGGCCGAACCGCTCTAACCGGGGGAGAAGACGCATGGTCCAGTGCCTCTCACGATTTTTCCCCCAAAACCCTCAATCGACCTCGCCCTCGATCTCGCTCTCGCCCATCTCCCCCGGAGTTATCCCCTCAATTGAGCCACCACCAGCCATTCAAAATGCTCATTCAACTCTCCAGGGCTTCGGTGAGAACAAAAATCAGGCCTAGACGGTAAAAAAATACTCATGGTTTAATAGCGCGCTCGCTCCGCTGTTGCGGCTGTTTCTCGTGTCGCCAGACCCAATGCCGCTCAGGTGAGGGGCTTCATTGCTCCCACTGTCTCCCGGAAAGGTAAGACTCTGTCTACGCTGCTCTATGCTTCTCGGCCAATCTCTTTGGACGTCGCGAATACATCGTCTCGATTGCCCATTTCTCCCGGTCGGGCCTGTCCTTCTATACCCGAATCTGCACTCCACCTAAGCTCCGACGTCGCCAAACAACCAGCATCAAGTACGAGATATCAATCAGGGTTACAATTACCTTTAGCTATATAATCTCGCATCTCTCATCAAAATTGACAAGCCGTTATTCGGCCAACCCAAATATGACCTGACCGAATCAACGTTCAATTGCTGACATCATACCTTCGCAGCCGACTTCGTCCAGGAGCTTTATCTCAAGGAGCTCAAGGCCTACAAGACCCCCGCCGTCAAGGAGTCCGATGCTGAGGGCAACGTCCAGACTTTCAACGTCCCCAAGACACCTGCCTCCCCCGAAGAGACCGACCTCGCCGGCAACCTGAAGGAGTACGAGAGCATGGCCGTTGAGATTGAGGGCCAGGACAGCTCTGCCCAGTCTGGTATCCCCGAGGTTGCCGACTGGCTTGAGGCTGAGGAGGAGGATGAGGCTCACCACTAAAGCATTTTTCTTACCTTTGGGAGCAAATAGACTATCCTGACTGCAGCACATTTTTGGGGGTCATTTCACACCGCCCAGCGCCGCCGTTTCATGGGAATAGCAAAAAGAGGGAGGATGACACCAACTCACCCCCGAGAAGAAGAGCCGGAGCGATCAAGGAGAAAGAAGAAGCAGAAGCAAGTGGATCGGAGATAAGAATCCTGTGTACATTTTTCTAAAATTCAGCCTTTTTTTTCGGTTGCCCGTAGGAACTAATTGCGAAATGCGAACGTCAAACGAAGCACAAGCAACTTGTTACAACGACCATTTCCCAGTGACTATACATGTTTCATTGCATGTAAAACCTCGAAACAATATGTCTATCTCCTGATGATATCTGATTAACCGTGCGTCTACCTCCCAAGCTGCCGACCTGATGCCGCAGGGCCCTCTAACATCAATGATGTATGCATATGACCTCAACTTCCCCTGAATACTCTCATCTAATCCAATGGCATACATCATTCACCCCCTACGCCATGCTGCACTAGCTCTTGGTTATCGACGTCAGGTGGCATTCAACGTCATCGACAACCACAAGACGGGGAAGTCTAGTAGGCTGGGCTCGAACTCTTCAATAGCCTACTATATCCAACAAGGACAAGTCTAGAATAAAACGAAAGAAACCGACTTCTCTTCCGGAACCTTTCAAGAATAGCTGTGGCTTTTCATTTCATTACTCATATCGCCCTCCTGTTATTGCTGGGAATCAAACTAAGGGGAAATGGCTCTCAAAGGAGGGATCGACCAAAATAGACTTGATCCTCATATTTTTTGTTTCTCCTTCTCTCTTCTCATTTTTCCACAACCATAAAACGCCATCAGTCCCGTACAGCTTGACGACCAATGCAATGCAATACCAGCCGACCTCGATGCAAATAATTCCACAAATTAGACATCCGTAACCCACATGCAAAACTAGGGGAAGAAGAGGTGAAGTTTTTTGGTTTTGCGAAATATTACTTTTTGCTTTCTGTATGACACGTAGAGATAGATCAATCTCCAGCATGTTTGAAACGTCGTGGAGCTTGACTTGAATAATACTGTGCAGGAATAAGGTGTTGCCGCATTATACGTCAAAGTGAGAACCCCCCACCATGTGCTCATCATGTCCAGTCTTCACGATCCCGCTCATCCGGTTTGCCTTCCTGAGGTCAATGTCGTCGAGATTGTCCCAATCGTCGTTATCGCGGTTCCTGTGGTTTTGTCCGTCATCCATATCTTCATCAACGAGTCCTGCTCGGTCTCGCATATGATCATCTAATGCGCTTTCGTCAACAAACGTGAAGCCTTGGAAGTTGGCCTGAACAGAAGGAGAAAGAGGAGTCGAAGCGGCATAGCCTCGGGCCAACGCAGCAGCACGTTCGTTCAAAGAGCCATTCTGATCCAGCGCGGTCGTGAATTCCGGATCGAAGTATGAGACGTCTGTCTCAGACTTCAATTTAGGTTTGAAAGGTGGAGTGATCAGCTTCTTGGAGAGAAGAGTCCAATCCACATCGGCAAAGAACGGGTGTCTCTTCAGCTCCTCGGCGTCATCAGTCGCACCTAGTCTGTGCTTGGGGTTTCTATTGAGGAGTCCCTTGACGAAATTCCTTCCTTCCTGAGAGAGAGTATCTCGAGGAAACCTCACCTTGCCGAAAGCAATATTCTTATACATTTGCTGCGTATCTTCGGCATAGAACGGGCTCCACCCGCAGCACATCTCAAAGACCAAAACTCCAAGCGACCAGAAGTCCACCATCTTGGTGTAGCCAGATTCGTCGAGCAAAACCTCAGGCGCAAGGTATTCGGTTGTTCCACAGAAAGTGTTGGTAGTGTCGTTCTTTGTAAGATTGGCCTTGGAAAGACCAAAGTCACAAAGGGCGATATGTCCGTTAGCATCCAAGAGGATATTCTCAGGCTTCAGATCCCGGTATACAATGTCGTTGTTATGAAGGTGCTGAATCGCCAAGATCAGTTCGGCGATGTAGAACTTGGCTCGCTTCTCATCAAACCGACCCTCTTTCTGTAGATGCCAAAACAGCTCACCTCCAGACATATAATCAGTAACGAGATAAAGTTCTGATGGTGTCTGGAAAGAGAACTTGAGACCAACGATGAAAGGTGAGTCGGACATGGCGGTCCGAACCAGAATATTTCGTTCTCCCACGGTATGGGCAACTTCCTTCTTTTGCACAATAACCTTCTTCTGCAGAACCTTCATGGCGTAAATGCGCTGAGTATCCTTTTTTCGCACTTGGTACACCTGGCCAAAAGTGCCCTTGCCGATGAGTTTGAGGATTTCGAAATCAGTGGGACCAAATTGCTTCCTCTCTGCTCTGTGGTAGATAGCCTCGAGGAAGATCTCACCGGTTGGCGCATTTTCTGCCATGGTATCAGCATGACCCTGCAGCTGGAACCAGCCCTGAACGGTGGCACCAGGATCCTTGCTGGCCTGAAAATCAACATGGCCGAGAAATTCATCGCCCGTCGCTCCATGATCATAAACCGAGACATCGACCAGCATATCATAGTCCACAACGTCGCTGCTTAGTGTCAGTAGGGAGTCTCAGACATAACCGTCCTCTAAAGGTAACTTACAACTCGGCTTCAGCATCCCATTTTGGGTTGGTGAATGTAAGCTGACCTCCGGATCGGTTACGGAACGAGCCGTAATCATTAATGCTGGTGTTGCTGCTTTGCCTGCTCCTCATGGGAATAGCCAAGGGACGCCCAGAGTCACTGCCTGATCGCTGGATAGGGATGCCACCAGCTGCCGGAGGTGGCTCGACACTGAGGTTATCGTCCTCATCGATGTGGTGGGGACCCCCAGAAATGAGCTCACTACGCTGAAAAACCACAACAACATAAGGGTCCCGACTCTTCCTGAGCCCACGAGCCTCATTGATCTTGATTGTTAGCTTTCCCTTGGCGGCAGGCGCCTGGACACCGGCAGAACTCCTTGGAGTCTGAGTACCGCTGACTTCAGCACCGTCATGACTGGTCCTCCCGGAGGAAGGGGCTCTATCGGAGCCAGATGGTCGAGCAGCCGACATTGCTCGAGTAGGAGTCGAGTTGCCGCTCTTGAACGTCATACGAGTTAGCTCCTTGAGTCCATTAAGAAAATGCCACTTGCCGGGGGCAGCAGCTGAACAGGCGCCTGAACTTGTATTGGGCTCAGGATGCGAAGGAATAATGGAGTCTTTGGTAGGTGCTGCGTTTTTGGAGGAGTCAAGTTCAGGTAGTGATGGGTCATTAGAAGTTTGAAAGTGTGTGGTAGTGAATGGTGAGGCTGTGGGTTTCTTGAATTGTGACTGCTGTGTAAGAGACTTTTGCTCGACCGTAGCCCTGCCATGCGCCCCTGAGCCTGCAGAAATCATGTCTTGGGAGATAGAACCCCCCGAAGACGAGGGCTGAGAAGTGGGTGGGGTTGGGTAGGGGTCCGAAAGGTTATGCTCATCCCGCTCAGTGGTACTTGGCATAGAACCAGGACGCTCATGTTGAAGAAGCGAACGATCCAAAGCCGAGGACTCACAGCCGCGAGGAGAGACTTCAGTGCGTGCCTGCAACTGCAGGCCGACTAGTGGAGTGGGCACAACTGAGATTCGGTCTAGAGTGGTATCACTCTGTGACGAATTGGGATCTGACGAAGGCGTAGAAGGGTATTTACGAACCTGGCCGAAGTAGCTCATGATTCCTGGCAAGCGTTTGTCCTGTAGATCGGGTTGAGGTGTAGCTACACCGGATCGAGGGGTATCGAGACCAATGTGATCGGCGCCATCCTCGTCTGCCGCAGTCCTGACATTTTTGTTAATAACCCCATGCATTTTTGTAAAAGATTTCCAGTGAGTGAATAAATGCTTCTACGCCGAAGCAGCGGCGCGGGGGGGAAAACAAAGTGGGAACACTAGTTCATGACGGTTGCCAAGCGCGTCAACTAGAGGGTAAACAGGGCAAAGGCCGAGAGGGACCACCAGAGGAGATGGGCAATAACAGAAGAGGTGGACTCTGACGATACGACTATGACGAGAAAAACACGGAATGGGAAGGCGTTTGGAACTCTTGGTAGCCAGTGGTGTGTTCGCGCCGGTGTGGATGCGGAAGAAGCGCCAGGACCAGCGAGCGAGCAGGAGAGATTAGGATGGGATGCTAGGCCTTGCCGAGAGCGGCCGTGTAAGACGAACTGTGAAGGGACCAAGTGGAGGCTCAATGCTTGAGTGTAATAAAAAGGATGATGACGAGACCAATTCTTTCTCGCGAGTAAAACTTCGCTTTGCGGCCGGGGTTAGGCTTATCCAAAAAAAAGCTTCCTTTTCCTTCTGCCTGAGGACTTTTGCCCAAAATTGTTTGGACCAGGAGCAAAACGTGGAAAATTGAAGCTGATAGCGGGGCCGAACGCAGGGACTGACTCCGAGGCTGGGCAGCCCTTGGGATGGGCCCAATCAGAGTTGAAGCGAGTCAGACCTGAGCTTGCAAAGTTGCAACAAGGTCCTTGGAAGGGAAAGAAAGAAAAGAGAAGGAACTAAACGACGACCTGTCTTTTGCATAGGGGAATGTGAATGCCACAGCAGCCATTGATTGCTCATGTGCTTTTTTGTTCGTTTGGAACAGGCTGTATCCAATTTTAAAGGTTGCAAAATGATTTCGAGACGTCGGCGGCGAATGCTCGGTTCCACTGCGAACTGAAGTCGAATGAACGGCGACGCCTTGATTGGTATTTGCGAGCTTCTGTTGCAATGTCGTGTTTTCGATGGTTGCTGGGCCTTGCCAACAATACCAGGGCAAAGGCTCGACCGCTGTTATGGGGAATCCATGCTGTGGCTGCCAACGCAAAGGCTAGATGTTGTCCTGCAGTGCGGTTACAGGGCAGCTGTCCACTAGATAGAGCCCAACAAGGCCCAATAGTGGGATGCAATCCTGCGTGAACAGCTGTAGGTGCCAGCAGCGGTTCCATTTCCATGTGAGTTGATGTGGGTTCCCATGGGCGGTCGTAGAACAAGGGATCCAATGGCTGCTCTGGCTGGAACAGGCGTCGCTGAAGCTACTGAGCTCGAGTGCTGCAAGTCCGTCATCGTCGCCACCACCGACTGACTGCGCCTGGTGAGGGGCATGGCAGCACCACATTGCTGGAGGTCAGAACATCGATCTCGAGCCCCCGCCAAAAACAGGACGAAAAGGCACCAAATGGTTATAGCAATAACGCGCAGGAAGAGAGGAAAAACAAGGCAAAATAGTAGCTTCAAAGACGACAGAGAAAAAATTGCTGACGAACCTAGACATCATTGCTTGAGTTGCTCTTCGTAGCAGATCAAAACCTCCTCCCGCATTGGAAGTCTCAGTGCCCGTCATGGCTGGCGGCGAGGAGCTTTATTAAAGCTGCCGCGGCTTAAAAACAGGGCCGAATTGTTGCGGCGGAGGAGGAGAGGGGCGAAGCGGGTATATTGCGTGAGATGAATCGTATAACGCTGTCGGATTGGGCGTCGGTGGCCCAAGGATCGTTGCTTGAGTCGATGGTAGGATGAAGTCGCGATAAGAGACGATAATCAAGCTTAGTCGACGGAAAATATGATGGTTATTGTTGAGAAAAGGGAGAGGGGAAAGATTGAGATGGCGCAAGCAGAAGAAGCGATGGAGATGATAATTAGACGTCTTTTTGGGGCAAGGTCAAGGTGAGGTGGGCGTGGGTGACCTGGCGCGGGCTTTGGGGGTGTTGAAGTTGGTACAGTGCGCAAGATGAAGGGGAGGTTGGAGTACTTCACAAGGCCGCAGCAGCTTGTGTCTTCTTTGAACTTGAAATTCGAGTACCTATTGATACCCAAATCCAAGCAAGTCATACGCAGACAATTTAGCCCTCGAGAGGGTTCGGTAGGTGTTCAGAGATGCTGTAGAGCTCTGAAATACTTGTATGGAGAGAGAGGTTGCATGTGTGGTACTACCTGAGTACTAAGGTAGGTACTTACCAAGGTAAGGTAAGTAAGTATTCATTGTTCAGGTACTTGATTACGGTTCATGTCATCGGAGGCAGCCTCAAGTACCCGAATGCTTACATCACTTGCTATCATGGATTTGAACTCACGGCTCAAATTCGAAATGCAGCAACTTACGTTAGACTTTATGTTACAGTTGCGACCTCTGTTGTCTTCCCTGCGAGGTTGAACACATGGGTGTTTCGGTATTCGGCTTCACAACCCAAACGTCCACCAGGATGAACTGAGTTGGACACTGACCTGTTGAAGTTGGCTCGGCGCCATCCGCCTAAAGGTTCCGGCTTCTTGGCCCTCAGTTCTTGTAGAGACAACAGCCCCGCCTTGATAAACCGATAACGGGTTTGAAGATACGTTTGCAGTCAAGCCTGCATTGGAGATAGGTCTAGGGAGATGAAGGTGGATGCATCAAGAAATGTCCATGACATCAGCGCTGCTGGAAACGAGCTGATGGGGCCGTGCCAATATTGTCGACTTGGCTTTGACAACAACTTGAAAAGGCAGCGAATTCAGGCATGATACCGTAAGTTGCCTTCTGGCTGTTGATAAAACAGCGGTGTCTTCTAGAAGACGTAAAACTCCTAGTTGATTTTGGTAAGGTAGGCTGTTCGGGGTTTCAACTGAATCATGATACGCACCCTACTGAGGCGTATCCACAGATTACGATACCTAGTAGACACTTCACAGTGCGAGTGCGTATTTCGAATCGAGTTGCGACTTACACCAGAAGGGCTACCTAACAATTGGCTGGCAAGTGGAGGAGATGATCTCTCTGTAATCGCAATTCCCATCTTCTGAGACGACAGGAAACAAACTTCCAACCACTCGCTCACAAATTGGTGGGGCTCTTCACTTCTGGCGGGGGGTTCAACAAGATGATTCCATGCTCCTCTTATATTACACATCATCAACAACAGCAACTGACGGTACCTAAGGCTTGGCGAAACATGCGCTCTGCATTGTCTTGGCTGATAGTCTGATATCTCGTTTTGTCAACCGCTTTGCCAACCATGAAATGTACGGCGTGATTCAATAGTCTGGCCAGTCATGAGTTTAAAGTGAGCCACTGAGATGCGTGAAGGTTTCGGGTGAAGCATTATGATATCTGGAATTTGATTAACACGCATTTCGAAGGAACATATCCCTAATTGACCTGTAGCCCCACTATAAGACAACACAAGAAGCCCGGAACTCAGCAGGGTCTTTATTCAACGCCAGCACTGCTGCAGCTGATCAGTGGAATATGAACATCTCGTGATAGGCCAAGGCATTCCAGTACATCTTCACAGAGTGCCAAGAACTGCAACTCATAAGCTTATGGTCCCTTTCGGCTCGGGGCGACTTCCTCGTCCCGTGAGGCGTAAAAAGATCCGGCCGTGCCATGGCATGTAGGATCTCTTCTGTGATTGCTCAACACTAATCAGGCACTGGTCCAGCTAACCAGAGAACCGGACGTCGTGTACTCTGGTACCCTCCTTTTCAGCCTTGCTGCATCAACATCGGCCTCAGCATCAATCATAGGTCATTAATCTGGTTGTCTACAGTGTGTTACACCGGATCTTTGGTAAACCGACAATACGGATACGGATTACCAACATTTGCATGTGGTCAGTAGGTGAGGTGGTTATGCCCGGAGCAAAGTAAGCGACTGTAACATGACTTTATTGCCACTATCTGGAACAAGGGTATATGGACTTTTGATCTGCACCTTGAGTCATCTGAGAGTGCCTTGATTGAGATTTTGTTTCAGATACAAGACTACTCCGTACATTTGTGCCAATGCCATACAGCACAGTGTATACACTCAGGACAATATGCGGCGTGTTTCACAGCTTTCACCCTAGATCTGATGTGCATACTCATGTAAAAAGAGACCTTATTCACCTGCCTCGATGACGTAAATTCGCGTTCATTATGGTCTATCCTCAGTCAATATCAGAATCCGATAGGCAAAATATGCACCCTGGTTTATTATCTATGGCTTCTCTGAAATTGTAATGCATCGCATGCTTCAACTCATCCGCGGTTGGATTGGCAGCTGAGACTTCACCAGGGTCTTGTGTTCTCGTTTCTATTATTACATATCAACCAACAAAGTCATCACAAGCCTGACCTTAGTATGATGATTGATCGACTTCCAGCTCTTGCTGCAACCTTCCCATGTGGCTGTTGTGTTACAATACCCTGCCCTATTGGGCAATATCCCGATTGTGACACCTCAAACCAGACACATCGACTTGCTAGTGACAATTTGAGAGAAACATAGTAACGCTAGCGTCGAGTGAACTGATAAAACATGCCAGGGATTCACAATGAAGCATCACTAGTCCCATAAGCTGAAATGCATGGCGCCTCATGCCTGGGACACGGCCATAATATCAGCTTATTATATCCAGGCTGAGCTGATCACATTTACGTGGCATATCACCGACCGTATGTCTGAATTTCATAAGAGATCCGGTGATTGGTATGGTATATCTCTGAAATTTCCGTATCAGAGAATGATAAATGACGGTATTGTGTATTGAATGTCCGTGAAGCTCAACCAGTATATATCACATACACTTTTGGTGATAATGAGAACGTCAAGGCACCTGGAAGATACTACGTCGCCTCAAAGGAGCTCTCTTTACTGCATTGTAGATAAAAGGCAACTATGGATACAAAGGGTGAAACACTCCTGAAAGACTCTTCACAACCTATTCAGTCGGTCAACTACTAGTAGATATATTTTAGCTCAGGCCTGACATAGGTTGTGGACCTGATGAAACTGATTATCCTTGTAGAGTGTGTCCTATTATGATGAAGTGCTCAAATCATCATACAAATAAGACCAATAAGACCCGCAAGTGCAAATGGCCAAAAGGTTGGGACTGCCCAACATAAAGGGTCCCGAGGAACGGTTGCAATAATGTCAACAAGTCACTGAATACCAAAAAGAGAATTTACCATTATAAGTAGGAATGGAATAATATATTATGACACTGAGCATCGGTGATTAAAGATGGGATTTCTTTTCTCCAACACGTTCACTCATAGATTTCTCTGAGCATACTGCCGTGGAGCCTTCAAGCAGGCATTCAGAAACTCATTCACCGTTCGTTTTCAACATCTGAAGCCACCTAGCTTCCGTCTCTGGAGTGATGCCTTGGGGGTAAACCTGAAGCGGTGCTCGAGGCTTCAAGGGATCTGGATAGTTTACTAGAGGTTTTGTCAATGACTACGCCAGAAACGATTTTTGGGCCCAAGAGCTTACGCATGCTGATATGCTGATCAACTAGCTTTGAGCGCAACGTCTCGGCCTCTTCTGCATTTCTTCTCGAGCTTGTGTTGGCGGCTCGGTCTGCCATCTCTTGTTGAGGAATGGGCGATGAACGTAACCCGCCAGCCATTGAAGAGATCAATAGGAGAGATATCTAATAGATGAGAATGAATCTTGGTCACAAAACCAAGGCTAATGAGAACCAGTAAAGGACTCGAAAGGAAAGCCTCTAACGATGGCTCCAAGTAGGAATGTATTTGGGAAAATGATTACAAGACAAGAACTTGGTTTTCAGTGTTACGTACTATATATAACCCTACAACAGATCAGATGCAACCGCATTTCAAGATTAACAGCCAAAACCAGCCCAGCCCATATCTGTTATTACCCCACCAAGATGACAAGCCACCCCGCAATCTTCCCATGAAATCCACAAGCTTTAAACAGTTGTGAAGAGAAGCGAGGTTTGTTACTTGTATAACAAAATGTACATACATACAAATTTTGTTTATTTCTCTGTTTGTCCTGGTATTTCTGCTTCAAGTTCTGTTACTTACCTATGTTGATTCAGGGCCTTAAGCAGAAACACCGAGGTCAGGAAAGAATGGAGGTGCCTGACGTCGTAAATCCATTTTAAAGCCAGCTCAGCTCAGCTTTTAAGCCCAACTTGACCAAAAACCCACCAACAATGAGCCTGTCCCATTCTTTCTTTTCCAATCTACCCAGCTGAACAAACATCAATTGTTGGCTGAACCTCAACTCCATGCTCAACTTCACGATTTCCAACAACACTGTCAAGCATCTTTTTCCTCGACGAAGACGACGGCGTTAACATTTACACAACAAGCAAGATCGGTCATTGCACAAGAAACAACTCTTCACCATGGGCAAGAATACCACGGTGATCCCTGACGCCTGGGAGGACGACTGGGAGGCTCAGGCAGACAAGATGGCCAGTGAACCTGAACGGCCGACACAGCCAGTGCTTTTATCCAAATCGGAGCGCCTGGCGCAGCATGCTGAGCAGAATCGCAAGTTGTGGGAATCTGCGTAAGCCCTCACCTCAGCCATATGTCCAGGTGTCACTAACGTAAGAATCGTATGCAACAGCGACACACCACAAACCTTCCACTACGTCGAGGCTGGCTCAAACTCGGGAGTTTCTCTTACAAACGCGTTCAAACCACAAGTCAAAGTGCTCAGCCGAAAGCCCATCATCGCTAAGCGCGATGCTACAGCAGGGATGTCTGGCCTTTCATTAGATGACGATAATGAAACAAAGAAGGAGGTGCCGATGAGTCCTGAAGAAGTGCGAGCAAAGCAGAAGCGAGACAGAGAGGAAAAGCAGCGTCGATACGAAGAAGCCAGAGCCAAGATCTTCGGAGAATCAAACCCATCTTCAGGAGCCTCATCACCTGGCACAGTTACCCCGCCGAAGGTAGATGGATACGCTGGTCGCGGCCGTGGCCGAGGAAGGGGCGGATACAGGAACAACGACATGCGACAGATCGATAATCGTCAACCTGAAAATCGTGCATTTGATGCCCCGCGAAGGATGCAAAACATGTCAGGCTCAGGCCGCGAACTATTCGACCCCAACTTCAGCCCAAAACCCGAACAGACTCCTCAAAGACGACAGCCAGATTACTCATCTCCTGGTAGGAGTGTAAATTCTCGGGACGAGCAGCAACAGCAATTGCAACTACGGGCACCAATTCGATCACCAAAAGGACCAGACGGAAGTGGCCGGGGAGGGTTCGGCTTTGCTCATCGAGGCAACAGGGGCAGCTGATTATTTCTATCGACATGCTTTGCTTACCATCCACCCCCAATCTTTCCGGCCAGCTGCACCACCGTCTCGTCCGTCGTTGTATCCTTTCCAACATCGCTGATAACCTCACGATATGTCGTAAACGCCAATCTATCTAAGCCAATACCTGTAACTTCAGCCCAATGCGCCAGGGTATCATTTATATATGAGTGAGAAATGCCACCAATAGTCTCGGCAGCCCCGACAACGGAAACCTCAGTGCCCGCCTCGTCTCCGGAGAAATATGCCTCGTCGACCTCTGACAACCACAGCTTTTGCTCTTGGGGGCCTGGATTTCCGGAGTAATTCTTTCTTGCCATGACAACGGGGTCATCAACTTTTATTTGGCCGCCGCCATTTGTACAGCCGCCAGGACATGCCATGACTTCAACATAACTATACTCGAGAGAGGCTGCCTTGCCTGCAGGCTTTCGAGCACTTCCAAAAGGCTTGCCACCAGGCATTCGAGACGGCCTGGCCGGCTTTAGTCTTCGAACGAGATTTTGGATATTTCTGAAGCCATAATATCGGGCTGCGCGGAAGACTGGCTCGCCATTCATCAATATTGAGTACTCGGCAACATCAACGTTGCGGCCTCGTGTATGCACAATCTCTGCTCCAGGGGTCTGTGCCGCCCGGCTCTTGAGTATATGATATAGAAGACCCCCTGAAGTGCCGGCTTCGCGAGGTACATTTCCGATCCGTATACGAGGGAAAAGAAACTCGTGGAGCTTTGGATCAGGGAATGGGATTAGACTTTTGCTTGGCACCGGTGTCTTGGGAATGTTGAAGAAGCTGAGACCTCTTGACTCGGCGAGCATTAGAATCTCCTTGCTTGTGATGACACAGTCAACATCGCGAACTCCCCGTCCCCGGGTCTCCCCTTCAGCCCAAACCTCCTCGGTCAACTCCTCTCTACTTGCCTCCAGTTTCTTGTCAAAGCAAGGCATAACAGCCAGATGCCAGATACGACCAGGTGCAATACCCAGCGTTCGGCTCAGTGTCGTCTTAAGTAATGTGCCCATTAAGGCCTGTGGCGACTTCACCTTTGAAATATGAGGTAGAACGTGGGGGTGTGTCTTTTCCGCATAGCACACCCAACCGGGGCAGGACGAAGCCAATATGGGTTTGGCTGGGGCTGCGGTTTCGGTCTGAGAGGTGCCGAGAACTTCATCTGCTCCAAGAACGAGGGTTGCCTCTCTCGCACTATTGGTATCGACCACCCATGTGAACTCGTTATTATATCTGCCGCCACTAGCGATTCCCGAAGGACCACGAAAGAGGTTGTCCAGCATGTGCCCTGCATCGCCTTCTGACACGCCTCCGCCACATGCTGCCGCTAAGTTGGCCCTTGTTTGAGGGCTCACGCTAACAACAAAGAGCTTTGCGTTCTCCTCCTCTAGACCTTCCACTCTGAACTTGCCACTATCGTCTGTCACCAACTTCAAGGCTGGGGCCGAATCAAGGGTTGTGAGGACTTCGGCATGGCTCTGGAGGCTCACCAAGACAGCTTCGGCAGATGTAACACATCCAGAGCAGGCTAGACAGTCTGTGAGGGAGATCTGAGCGGGCGCATTCGGATTCGTCGCAGGCTGTTGACCGTCAAGAATAACTTCGGTCTCGAGAGACTGTGATTGCGGGGGCGGGGCAGCGGGGAGAGTCTCGACAGGTTTGATGCATGCGACGCCAGGAGAGATGAAGTCGTTGAGGTCGTCAGCAGAGAGAATGGCACTCATGGCGCCGGTTGTTTGGGAGTGAGACTGTATGAGGTAGAGGGAGAGGCCGTTGGAAGTGTGAGAGCTTGTCGATGGTAGGATATTCTTGTCGAAGTGGAAGTTGCCTCTCGGGAATTTTTAACTGGGGACTTGGACGTAATTGTGACTGGAGCAAACTAGCTGACAAATAAACCCGTAGTCGTTTGCTGAAGGGCCTCAGTAATGGAAGATCAAAGAGAGAGAAAATACTGATGCCAGAACAACAAGGTCTCGAATTCGAGCCAGAGATAAGGGTTGAAATGTTTCTGATAGTCACTCAATCCCAGGCTGGCTTACACATGGGCCTGGTTTTGTATAACTCCTCGGAGGACCGGACACGGCGAAGACGGCGTATCAGGCCGCGCCAAAGTAACAGATAGGCAATCAAAACGTTGTGATTCGCAATGCCTCCACAGTCTGGGCCTCTCCGCGGGAACGGTGGACAAGCGAGATCGGACCAGACAGAAGAGGCTCTATAAATTTTGGTGGCGAACCATTGCACAACTAACAGACTGGTCTAGCCTCCTCTCGGTCGGGAGTGTGGGGTTCCATGGTGGAAGGCCAGCTGGTTGCGATAGGGCACATACCTTGTCAATGGTGACGTCGATGCTTGGTCTAAGCCTCTGATGTCTGCGGATACATACACATTGATCAGCTCTAGAGCTTCAGCTTCAGCCTGCCTCTTCAATTATAGCCTCACCTTGACCAAGTCATAACTTTGCCTTTCGCCATCTTCATTCAAACCATACTTATACACACTCGGAACAATGAGCGTATGCGCTTTCACTATCATGCTCTCAATTCACCAACTGACAATTACCAGGCCATCGCTTCATACACCTATGGTAACTTTCTGTGGTTGAGCACTCAAGCTCTTCCTCTTATTGTCTGGCCCTCCTTTGTCGGGTCTCTTCTTCGGCCTGGCAATGAGACATCTACCAGTTGGGTTCTCCTACAGCTACTCGCTATCGTGTCGGCTCACAACTCTCTAGCTTTAGAAACGTACTTTGGCCGCTCTTTAGGACTCGCTCTTCTTGCGCTCGGCCTTACCGTAGTGGTTCTCTCAGGCGTTCTTCCTCTCGATTCTTCTTCAGAAGGTAGCAAACTCAGCCCTCTTAGAGTCGCATTGTTTAACTCCCGATAATAGAACCCCCCGAAGGCGCCCTATCTCCCTACGCTTCCGCTGCGGTCCTCATATCCACCATCCACCACGCTTCGAGCGCCTTTTACTGCTACGGTCGCTATTCCTGGACTGGAGAAACGGGGTTCTTACTGGGCTGTGTAGGTAGTGCTGTATTTGCGACCTTTGGATTGTACTGTGTGTTGTTTGCTGGTGATACAGCCATGACAAGCCGGTATCACAAGTTTGACCAGAGCACAAGCGGATTCCCTTTCAAGAACTCTCAATCGTATCGGGCCAAGAAGAAGGCTCTGTAAGAACATGCTACCTGGGCAAGTATGTATATCGTTTAAAATTAAATCATGATTTAGTCACCTGTATTGGGAATTAGAACCCGTGTGTTGTAAGCTCCCAATTTCCTCATAACCCAACTCCCTCAACTCCCTTCCTGTGAAATATTGTATGGTGCAAAGCATGCAGTTATATCTGCCATAATCGAGGTACCTGACGATGTCTGTGTGGATTTCGTCGAGGTGTCAAGACATCGATGCTCCTTCGTGAAAGATCTCCCTACGTAGTGAGCTCTGCCGCCTTTGTCCCGTTGGCAACTCCATCACTTTCGGCGTTCGCACCGTTTGTTCTCTCACCTTCGACACTCTCTACGGCGCCAGGAACGTGAACATCGACAACCCCTGTAAGAATAGCCTGTCGTCGCTCATGCCAATTAACCTCGCTCTTGATGACCTGCGAAAGCAACACCTCCTTCTCGAGCCACTCCTTGTAGTAGATTTCCTCCCACTCCTTGCACTCTTTCGTAAGAGATTCTCCAATTTCTTCGGCCCACTTGCTCTCCCAATGGCACTTTCGGTACAGCTTGTCGACAGGAAGCTCAAGCTCATCAGGGGCGAAGAGATCTGGTGTCAGTGGTGTAAAGTACTCGGCGTTGGATTCATCGCCATTGGCAGCATCTTCCATGTCGTCATGGGGGCCTTGCGATTGTTGGTTGGTCTTCATGATGATTTTTATCTTGCCTCCCTTGCCCTGTGGCCCAGCTTGCATCGACTTGGGAACAGGGTCAGATGGACGGAGTGCTTCTGTCTCGTGAACCGTACGCATGTGTTTAGCCAGTGCATCGCTTCGCGTGAAAGACCGGTCGCATTCTGCGGCGAGTTAGCATATTACGCAGAAAAATCCGCAGGGGTGCTTATACCAGGTAAGTAGCAGTAAAAAGGCTTCTCCCTTGTATGGCTGCGCATGTGCGCCTTGAGAGCATAACCGCTAGCATGCGGTAGGCCCTTTCGAGTACAGCTCATCCATTCGCATGTATACTTCTTCTGTCGGTTCTCAATATGCGAGTTATGGATGTGTTCAACCAGCTTGTCCATGTTGCCCTGGTCGCCCGCTGGGCAACCATCCCAGTCGCATTTCGTGACTTGTTCCTGGAAGTCTTCTTCGTCGAGGCGCGCATTGATTGGGGAACTGGGGATATCGCCTGAGGTATCCGATGACACATCGGACATGCCCTCAAGGGGATCGGGTTCAGGCACCGCTTCGGCTTCGACATCAGGAACTACAGCAGATGATGTAGTTGAACCGGCTTCGAGTCGCTGGCGCTTTGAGGGTCGCAGCGTTGATTCATCGTACTCATGGCCGTCCTCTTCGTATTGGTCTGACTCGTCCACCGATGAGAGCGGCGACTCGGGTGGTGAGGAGTCGCGTACCATTGTTCGCGACCTGGACGCTCAGGCGCGTCTCCTTATCGATGAAGCTGAGAGTGATTGCGCCGGTTTAATTTATATCGACGATGTTTGAGTAGCGGAGAAATCTAACGAGCTGCTGATTGATGATTGAGATGCGGGAATTACGGCGACTATCTTTGGTAAGCGGGTTGGTGATTATTTAAGGTGTGAGATCCTGGGTTGCTTGCGATTCAAAAAACGCCAGTTGGAAGCTTAGCAGCACAGTGTTAATAAGAAGATACCAGGAGCAATAATACCGCGCCATAGGGGCTTTGCCGTCACAGTGTGCGCGTTTGATAGAGACAGTGTGTGATACGCTTCAGCAAGGAAATGGATGATTTGCACAATGGAAACCTGGCTATTTCATGTTAAATAATCTCATATCTTCTCATTGACCGTTTCTTTTGCCTTATGCTTTTTTATCTATCCTTTGAATCAAAGAATCCATTAAACTCCAAGCCTTGAATCAAATATGCGAGCTATTGCAACAATATGCAACCCCAATCCCAAGAAAAATGGGTTTGGATCGAACGCTCAACGTATTACATGCCCATAATGTGGTAGAAATAAGACTTTAGGCTCGGTTTGAGAGTTCTCGGCGGGCCTTCACGGCCTGCGCAAGAGTGTCGAGAGTCGAGACAGTGTCTTCCCAGCTGATACAAGCATCGGTGATGCTTACACCATATTTGAGCCCCGACTTGCCCTCAGCGGGAACCTTTTGGTTACCTTTGACGAGTTAGCTGATGCTGGTTCTGTCGAAGATGTAGGCCATGACTTACCCTCATTGATGTTACTCTCAATCATAACTCCCATGATACCCTCCTCTCCCTTGGAGATCTGGCCGGCAATATCGGCAGCAACCTTGGGCTGGTTCTTGTGGTCTTTAGAAGAGTTACCGTGACTGCAATCGACCATGACTCGCTGCCGCACGCCCTTCTTATTGAGTGCCTCCTTAGCAGCAGCAATGCTCTCAGCATCAAAGTTGGTACCCTTGGAGCCACCGCGAAGGATGACGAAGCAATCATTGTTGCCCTCAGTACCAACAATGGCGACAACACCAGGCTTGGTAACGGAGAGGAAGTGGTGGGGGTGCTGGGCTGCACCAATGGCATCAATGGCGACGTTCAAAGAACCATCTGTTCCGTTCTTGAAGCCCACAGGGAAACTCAGACCACTGGCAAGCTCACGGTGAAGCTGGCTCTCGGTTGTACGGGCGCCAATGGCACCCACTGAGAGCAGATCGGCGAGGAACTGGGGAGAGATAGTGTCCAGCATTTCACTGGCAATGGGCATTCCCTTGGCAGTAAGGTCGACAAAGAGTTGGCGAGAGATTCGCAGACCCTTGTTGATCTGGAAGCTACCATCAATATCAGGGTCGTTGATCAGACCCTTCCAGCCAACAGTTGTGCGGGGCTTCTCTAGGTAAGATCGCATGACGATGAGCAGCTCATCCTTGTGCTTCTCCTTCTCCTTCAAGAGGAGGTCGCAGTAGGCTAGGGCGGCAGCAGGGTCGTGGATGGAACAAGGACCAATGACGACAAGCAATCGATTCTTCTCGTCAGTGCCATTAACAATGGCCACAGTCTCATTACGACCTTGTAGAACGGTCTTCTTGGACTCGGGACTTTGGGAGATTTCGTGTTGAAGTAGATCGGGGGGGGTCAGAGGGTTGTAACCGCGAACTAGGAATAATTAACACATGTGCTGAAGGGACAAATTGTGTAAGCCAGAGCTTATGGCAGATGCTTGCTTACTTCTCCAGTCTTCCGAGTCGGCTTGATTGCCAACATTCTTGTTGGGAATGAAGAACTGACATTGTCGTGAGTCACCCCTCACATTAAGAGCAGAGAAGCTCAAAGAGATTGACTTACAGAAGACATGGTGACGGCCGATGGTGGGGTTAGAGGGGATACAAGTTAGAGTGGGGTGTAAAGAGAAGAGAGAGATTCAATTGCGCGAGTCTGAGAGCACCACAGAAGAGAAATATAAGGATAGGAGTAGAGTGTGAAGAAGCGAAGAATAACTTAAAAGAAGTCTTCTCGACAAGGGCCAAAAAAAAATTATGGTTTATGTGGTTTCCAGACCCTGACCTGTCCCTTTCTTTCCTGCTTGTTCCCTTTGCGCCGGCCTCGGGGTGTCACACTCAAGAGAGTCACTCCACGGTTTTCAGGCTCGATTACCCCGCCACTGATTGGATGATATGAACTTTGCCCCGCACACTAGCTGGCCGGTTTAGCAGCGATCACAAGAGGTACAGGGCAGAAACGTGCAATCCTGGCGGAGGATCAAAGTACCCATTGTCAAGGTACCAAGTAAATGGGAAGAGCTCCAGATTTTTAGCTTGACTCACCTTGGCTGAAGAGATGAAAGTGGCCATGGCCTGGTGAGTTTATGCACTAATTAAAGCCGGCCGTTTTATTAGGGGCAGCCGTTGGGCTGAAACTTTTATGCGGTTGAGGAGAATTATATCAGAATATCCTACCTGTACCTAACAACCTACCTTTGTTACCTAGGTACTAGGTATTCATGGTCTGGGGTTGAGCTTTGCAATATATACCATGTTAATATGACTTCTGTGTGCTCCCTCCTGCACCACTATCGACAGAGCCTCGGTGCACGCAATTAACCTTTCATTCTCATTGGTTATATGTCATCCGTGGCTGTTCCCGTCGGAGCCCATCAAAGCACCACCAAAACCAAGACCACCACCACCACCACCACCACCGTATTCCAGTACTGAAGTCGGCAGGTGTATCTAATCCAGCTCCCTGGGCAGGAGAGAAGTCTCCTGCAGAAGGAGAGGTGAGGCTGAGATAACCTGCATACTGCCTACTAGGTACCTACTAAGGCAGTAGATAGGCCATAGGAGAACTGGTAGTGACCTAAGGTACCTTGGGGAGTGGCCTACAACACATTACCTGGTCCTACCCACCTAGGGAGGAACTTGCCTTAACCTATTTTCACTCAGCCCAACCTGAGGTTACCAGATATTCGGTGAAGATGGAGATAGATTTGATTTCTTCGCCTTATGGCGTCAACCTCCGCCTGGATGAGCTGACCGGGTTGTGAAAGTTATAACAATATTCTATCTATCAGAGTATATGTGTATCAGGATTGTATGCAGCGTAACTACCAGCCACGGTCAGCAACGTTAAGATGAAAGGTTCAATTTTCTTACTCTGTATAGCTCTTTAAACCTCCAATCTCGGAGACAGAGGTCGAGATAAAGGACAGAAGACAGAAACACTACCGAAGACGGCTTTGGCTGTGTTCAGCCAGTGTAGCGGAGTTCGACGTCACGGAGAGGGCTCTTGGTGTCCAATGCCCTCACGGGCTCAGCATGTCAAAAGTGAGCTAGTCATATCAATATGGCGATACGGGCGGTTCCGACGTCGTAGGCTCGTGCCCAGTCAGAAGTATTACTATATGATATCAATGTTGAGCACCTTGATATCCTCCTCAGGCTTCTCCTTGTGCGTCCGCACATTCTCAATTTTGTGGATGATGTCAAATCCCTGGGTAGCACGACCAAAAATGGTGTGCTTTCCGTCTAGCCATGGCTGTTCAACGTCAGTACATGCTCATCATCTAATGACAGGGAATGAGCTCACCGTCTTCTCTGTTGTGATAAAGAACTGACTGGCGTTTGTGTTAGGTCCTGCGTTGGCCATGCTGACCGTATATGGCTTATCGTGCTTGAGACTGCTGAACTCGTCTTCAAACTCACGCCCCCAAATACTCTCACCCCCAGTACCATCGCCGAGAGGGTCTCCACCCTGGATCATGAACTTGCGGATTACACGGTGGAAGATTGTATTGTTGTAGTAGCCGTTCTTAGAATGTGTGACAAAGTTCTCAACGGTCTTTGGTGCTGCGTCAGGGAAAAGGCGGATGTGAATGTCTCCATACGTAGTGTGAATAACGGCTCCGGTACCCGTCTCAGTCTTCTTCGTTTGTGCGTCCTTCTTGTTGCCCAGCATCATCGGTTTCTCGTTCTGTACATCTCGTGTCGACTTGGAGATGTCTTCCTCGTTTGAAAACATGTAAAACCGCACCTTACCAACACCAGTAGCAACTAGAATCGGATCTCGAGTCTCCGCCTCTTGTAAAAGGGGATTACTGGAAGCACCCATCTCTACTGTCGTCACTCCCTTCTTCTGGGGCGCTCCTTGGTATATGGCGATATTGACAGCGCGGAAGTTCTCATCCTTGCCATACACCTTGACCACTTGATTGGTGTATGTGTTAAGGACCTTGATGCCCAGCATGGAGCCGTAGATAATAAAGTTCCCTGACTCGTCAAAGATAACATTGGACTTGTACTTGAGCGTCTGCGATTCGATGTCTCTCTCGTGAGCTGCTCTACGTCCAAACTCGACATTGTCAAGTTTAGCAGCTCCCGCCCCTGAACGGTGCATCTCTTCAGCAACCTGCAAAGATTCGTCGTACTCGCGATGTAATTTGGCTGTCGCAAAGTCAAAGATGCGTATTTTCCTATCCGGCAAAGAAAAGGCTACCAAGCTCTTGCCATTGGGAGAGACAGAAAGACATGACGGCACCGACTTGGCCTTTTTGAAGTCGAAAAGGTTGGTTGAACTCTTGTACTCAAAAACTCCATCTGGCTTTTCGTAGTCACCACTCGGTCGCCAATATTCGAGCATACCACCCTCATCAGCGGACACCACACAGTCATATGCCTCGTTGAACGCCATCAGATGCACAGGCTTCCTATGTAAGCCCTTGATAGTGTGAATAGCCTCCTCCTTCTCGCCTCGTCCATCGTAGATATGAATCAGGGGCTTCGTTTCCTCGGATACAGCCAGGAGTGGCAGCGAGGCGCCCTTGCTATGAACCCAGCATACGCAGTTGGGAGCGTAGTTGAGAGAGATCATGGACAATAGGTCGAATGTAATAACGTCGAATATTTTGACTGTCTCGTCCACACCGGCAGTCGCGAAGCTTCGTCCATCCTTGCTCACGGAAACCGACTTAATCTCGCCATCATGGGCCTTGAACTCCTTGACAAACTCAATGCCTTGAGCAATCTTCTTCCAGAACTTGACGACACCATCAATCGAGGAGGTGATGAGGAATTCAGTCAGTGGAGTCCACGTCGCAAAGAGGATCTGTTCCTTGTGCATCAGGGACTTTGAGTAGCGGGGAGACTTTGGCAAAGCCGCGACGTAAAGCTTTTCGTGAGGCAGTACTCGCCGCTTCTTCTTGGGGGCTTGCGAGGGTAGTTGAGGGCCCATATCATCGTCGGAAGAGCTGTCTAGACGATTTGTTAGCATCATCAACCGTCACGCGATAGGAAATGCTGTACCGGAGGCATCGTCACGAAACTCTGAATGGTTGCGCTTCTGTGAGCGATTGTCATCATCTGAGGCCATCTTGGCTATCGGCCTGCTCCAGAAACGTAGATTCGCTGTTTCTATGGTGTTGCGACCAAGATGTAGTTTTCGTTGAATTACACTTTGCGACAGGCCCAGATTGTTGTCAAGGCAATTTCAGCCTCATGTGGCACGACCTCGAATTGTGGCTGTTATGTGCCCCACTCACGGCAATGCCACCAGGTCCACATTGAGATGACATCTATTAGACGTAAACGGGATCCCATGTGGTCCGAGACCCCGGCTCCGAAGCTGGGTCAAATCAGGTCTGTTTCCTTGCTTGATACCATGTGAAATAGTACATTAAATCTAAACGTTTCTGGTTTTTCTTTTCTATTCTCCATTTTATACAATAGAATCCCTCCTAACACCTGCAAGTTCCACGTCTCGTCTCATCTTGAATCACCTCCTTGGAGCACGACCATCATGGCACTTCGTCACCCCCTTCAACGACTTACGTCGCCCTCGCGAGATGTTTCGCTATTGCTTCATATCATAGGAATAGCCTCTTTCAGTTACAACTTTCACTTTCTCACAGTCTGGGACACCCCTATAGCCAGGTCTTACGGATGGCACATGCAGTTCCTAACCATTATTGGCCTTTCAGCATCACTCATTGCCTTTGTACTCGGGGCATTGGCCGATATTACCCTGAGCCCAACACTCTTTCAGGCAAAGAATGCGGTTGCTGTTCTTGCTACGCCCTTGGAAGTTGTCATCTCAATCTTGTATTGGGGTCTGAGGCTCATTGACCCCAAGCTTCTCATGCCTGATGACTTCTATCTGAACATAATCCCTGATATGGGATTTCATCTTGCGCCTGCCGTACTCCTGAGCCTGGATCTCGTTCTTCTTAGCCCTCCTTGGACCATACCAGCATACGGTATTATGGCAATCAGCACTGTCATTGCCTTTGCCTATTGGTATTGGGTTGAGCTCTGTTTTAGCCACAATGGATGGTATGTTGTTCTTGACTTCTCGGCAAGTCAGCAGAATATTAACTTCTACAGGTACCCATATCCCCTCTTCGAACTTCTTTCCACGACCCAGCGAGTAATGCTGTTTACATTTTCAGCCGGGCTAGTTACAGTCTCTTCCTCGTTCCTCAAGTGGGTGTATGGCCGAGTCAATGGCTACGAAAAAGCAGAAAGGGAGGCACATAAACCTCTCAAGAAGGTTCAATAATCATCCAAATAAGGATAAAGAAAACACATAGTATACATATGTGTAGACATAGGGGTGATGGCTTGAAGAATAGAGGCAATAGGCCTTGTTTAGTGTGGCGTGGTGTCAACCACTGAAACATAGAGTGGCAACAAGCCTTGTACATATGTGGGAAGAATATACTCCAGGGAACTCGACATAAGAGTCCTTCTTTTAGAGTCAAGATTCATGAATAATTGCTGAGAAGAATGTCCAGTCTTGGGTGTCAATAGTGAGGACGCCAGTTACTATTACAGTGTGGCCCCGCTCCCACAGAAACATCCATTCCCTTCAACCTCACAAACACACCCCACCAAAGTTCCTCAATTTTGACGGTCAAACCGCACAGCAGAAAAACATAAGCCAGTTGTGCCGCCGAACTTTCTACAATCCCTCTGCCTCATAAACTAAGAAGCATTTATTCTGCAAAATGGATATTGATGACATTCTTCGCCAAGTTGACCCCACGTCTCACAGAATCCCCAGCGAAACACGCGACCTGCAAGCTTTGACGCGTCTCTGGATTGCTGAGCGTTCAGCACCTGAGCTTCTTGAGTAAGACTTCACTGCTATTCTTACTGTCTTCCAATACTCATAGTATCTATATAGATGGCCAGCAGATGGCTTGTTCGAGCGCGTCAATACACGCATCAAATCCCAGATCGAAAAGGTTGAGGATATGACGGGTGATATGGATCCAAAAACGAACTTTGCCCTCATCGTTATTCAGACTGAGCTTGAGAGGTACAAGTTCCTCGTTCGAAGTTTTCTTCGCGCTCGCATAGCAAAGGTAGGTGACATTAAACTCATTGAACTCCAGAGAATTGATTGTCCTTAGATCGATAAACACACCTTACATTACCTCTCAACCCAAGAGCTGAGAGACAGAATGTCTCCAACAGAAGCAGCCTATGCGACAAGGCACCAGGCTCTTCTACACAATCACTATCTCTCATCCTTCCTAGCATCATTTCCGCAGCAACTGCAGAACCTCAACGACACTGCAGGCAACATCAGCATGATCGATTCACCGGATCTAGATACGGCTGTCTTTGTCCGCATGCTAAGAGACAAGGACGTTTATGGTAAAGGGACCGACGACGATATCACTCTCCCTGCCAAGAATGGCGATGTGCTCATCTTAAGATGGTCAAGTGCGAAGCACATGGTTGATGTTGGTGACGCTGAACTTGTCTGATGTGCTTGCCGGGGTCAAGCTTGAACCAGGCAAGCGACGATATATCATTCGTATTCTGTACATCCAAGACAATTCAGCTTTGTGTACACTCATTACCTTCCTGGTTTTCAGGTCGCAAGCATCGAGTTGTTGGCATTCGCATTCATCTCTTACGCATAAGCACTATACCCCAATGCTATCTTACTGGAGCATTTGTTAAGTGAACCCAGAATGCTCAGCCTCTGCTTGGCCTCCTCAAAACTGGCAAAACTTGTCATCTCACTGACTCAATCTCATTCCCAAAGGGGTAATCAATCTCAGAGTGGCCTCAAGCTCCTAGCCCAATCACGGATTTAGGATTCAACGACAACCCATATCGGAGATAGAGATTAGAGTCTCCAACATGACGGCAGCTACATGTCTCTCTGTCTCACGGGAATTTATCCTGGATATAAAAGAGCAACAAGTGCTGCGAAGAAATGTTTTGCTCAGATCACCGCCATACTCAACGGGACATGACTATCACCACTCACATAACCGAAAAAGACACGATCATGTCGCTCCCCATCATCGCCCCCAATACTACTATCGCCCTCGTCACTGGCGCCAATCAGGGTATCGGCTTCGAAATCGCTAAAAAGCTTGCCAGCGAAAACAATGACTACCACGTCATTGTCTCTGGTCGCCGTCCACAAGCGGTACAAGAGGCAAACTCTTTGCTTCAAGCTCGGGGCCTTAATGTCTCGCCTCTCATACTGGACATCACATCAGATGATAGCATCTCCGCCGCAGTCGAGGCTATCGGGGATAAATTTGGGCGTCTTGACATCCTTGTCAATAACAGCGCTATCTCAGGCTATGGCATGACAGTGTCTCCGCGAGAACTTATGATGGCCGTCTATAACACCAATTGCATCGGTACCGCCCTCCTCACCGACTCTTGTATCCCCCTCCTCGAGCGCTCTACCAAGATCCGCCGTATTGTCTTTGTCTCTACTGCCTTGAGCAGTCTGACACTCAAGGCCAATCCTACGAATCCAATGCATAGCTTTGATTTCGGTGTTTATACGCATAGCAAGTCGGCTCTCAACATGATCGCGCTCCACTACGCCACCAGGTATGAGAATGATTCGCAGTGGAAGATCAATATTGCATGCCCAGGGCACAACTCCCGGACCGCCTTGAATGGATTCGCAGGAACCGAGCCTGTTGATCTGGGTGCGCTGAGCTCTGTGAAAGCCGCCACTCTGGGGCCTGATGGGGAAACTGGTACATTCAAGGACGATAAGAAGGTTATCCCATGGTGAGAAGGCGAAGCAGCATCTTCAGGTCCCAAGACACATCGGCAATGGTCATAGGAGAGGAAGAAGCAAGTCTCGGAATACGCAGGTGTTATATAAACTCTCTGAAATGGTATCCTCTGCATTATGCCATGCTCCAAGTCCAAATGCTTTGAAGGCAGACGAAAATCAAATTTGACCAACGCCCTTGCCAAGCCATACCATTTATGGACTTATTGGCCAGTTGCCTTTCCTTTTCTTCCTATCCTCCGCGTCTGCCGTCCTGAACTAACAGTATCTTTTTGAGTTCTTATTTCTTTTTTAAGTATAAATGAACTTGAAGCAATAGATATAGTGTAAGTCATCATAATCATTACATGGGGCTGGACGATCTCCAAGTTCAGGCCTCGCTATGAGAAGTGCCTGGGCGCCCTTCCCAGAGCGCCTGCTCACGACGCATCTGTTGCCAGCGATATGGCAACACAGCACTGCGAAGACCAACAGAATGAAGCCGGCGCTGGTCTGGCAAGCCGATGAAGCCAGCTGACGGCTGTCGGCGATGGAGGCCGTCTGGTCGCCACGCACCACTAGCGCTCTTGGGAGCATCCTCGATGGGTGAGTGTTCTTGATCAGGGTCGCGGTGGGCATTGATGTCGATCTCCAGAGTCAAAGCTGTCGAGTAACGCCGCTCGGGCAGTGTGGCAGTTCGAGGTCGGGTTCGAGGTCGAGCCAGGGCGTCGGCGAAATCCGAGGTATCGAATGGCTTTCGAGGGGACTCTTGTCCCTTCTCCTTCGCTTCTGACGAAGAAGAGAAAAAGTTCTCCGGGGTCAGTAGACTCTCCGGAGGGGCAGAGGCAATGATGGGCATAAGAGGACGTTCCTCGAGAGGTGTGGGTTCCTCTGGCGCCTTGGGTGAGTCGGACGTGACAACCTCGACATCTTCAGCTACGATTTCAGTGGGTTCGAGAAGGGTATCCTCAGGAACAGTCTCAAGAAAGTGAGTTACCATCTCAGGAAAATTTTCATCGGTCGCATCCGAGTGCGCATTATGCTTCTCTTCCTTGTCCACGACACCAGCCTTGCCGGAAGATTGATCGTCTGTCTTCTTGGGAGGGACAGATGTATTTTCAACAAGCTCTGTTACAACTGGCGATAGAGCCTCGCGGTCCTTGGCGTCACCGTCCATAGAAATGCCGGAATCGCTAGCGGTAGGTGCTCCCTTAGGCGCCAGAGACGTGTTCACTTCTGGGTCCTCCTCCGCTTGCTTCAAGGCAGAGGTCGAGGTCTGAATTGGGGTTTCCTGGCCATGCTCTTCCTGCTGATCATCATGACTAGCCTCGTCAGTGTGGGAGTGAATGGAAGGTGGCTTAGGGAATTCTCCAATTACAGACACCTCAAGTGTCTTCTGCGCAGCATCGGCAGGTGGAACGTTGAGTTTCTCAGCAACGACAGGCTCAGCCTTAGACGTTTGCACTTCAGAGTCATTGGACAGTTGAACCTCTATTTGCTGCTCTTTAGAAGGCTTTTCTTCAGTGGCAGCGGTCCTAGCAACGTCAGGGGCAGAAGTGTCCTTTATCTCGGCATCCCCACGAATGCTGGTTTCGGGTGTAGTTCCAGAGCTCGTCTCGGATTTTGAGTTGGCCTCGACTTCTATTGGACTCTCGTGAGATGTGTCTCTGGTCTCAACCGTCTCCCACTGCTCCTCTTGGGAAGTCCGGTGTGTCTCGCCGGTGCCCGTCTCAGCGGCGGCTTCGGCCTTTCTCTGTCCAGGTACAGAAACCTCTGACTGGGGGGCTTGTTCTGCGACACTCTTAGTTGAGGGTTCTTCAGCCACCTTTGCTTTCTGAAGCTCAGGTGTCGCGGGGGCATGAGGCCGTGACTCTTGTTGAGTTGTGGCTAACTCATGCTTCTTTGCCTCAGAAAGTTGGTCTGTGTTTCCAGAGAGGTCTGGCATTCGGGTGTCCAGGGATCGGCGAGCTGCTTTCTTATCGGGATTTTCAGCTGGCTTCTCTTTGACAAGCTGAATAGGTTCGTCATCGTCGGTGATCGGGCGGTGAAATTGCACCATTCCACTTGCGATGGCATCCATATCAGACTGCTCTTGATATATAATTCTTCGTCCATCATCTATGATACGAAGTCCCTCGTTGGACTGATCATGGGGCATGGCCCGCGAGGGGGTTGCAACGACACTGTCTCGAGGGCTGAGGCTATCAGTATCCACCAGACTTGGAGTAGACGGGGGTTCGGACTGGTTCTCGTCGTCTGCCATGAAGTCAGACATATATCCATGCTTCTTGGCCATTTCAACACCCGAAGGTACTCGGCGCAGGTCAGGTGATGGGGTTGCTGATGTCGAGGGGCATTCAACGGAATCCCTCAGATTTTGCTTCGCAATCTTCTTGGCAAGAGAGTTGTCAGAACGAGTGCTGGCTATGGATCCATGGAAGGACGTTTCAGAAGGCTGGCGAGGAAGAGTCGAGGCAGCAAGCGAAGGCGTGGTAGGCGCAGCAGATGATGAACCAGCTGTGGACAAAGGAGGCCTCATCAATCGGGTTGCTCCAGTGGAAGATGCAGCTGTTCCGCTTGTCTTCAGCCGCAAGTTTGGCAGTGTATCAGGACAGTCGATGGCACATGTGTCTCTACAGAGCATCGTAATATCTGAACGAATGCGTTCCTTCAAGTGGGCTTCGAGGGCTTTTCGCTCCAGGTCAGGTGTCGCAAATTTCTCGTGATGCACACTGTCATCACCACCAGCACCGTCAAGGAAACCGTCAAAGATGAGATGCCCGCGCTTGTGAACGGTCATAGTAGCAAGAGCATCCTCATGATGTTCAAGGACATTACTGATGCCAGTCTGGAGACGTTCCATGACGGCTTCCATGGTTTGGCGACAGTATGTAACTGTGGGGTCGAGTCGGACGATGAGAGGCTCGTGAACAGACCAGTTCTTGCCGCGGAGCTCTCGGATGGTGAGAGTGAAATCATCCAAGGACCGCACAGATTTGTCTGTCATATCACGAGCTTTCTCTAGCTTCGCTTTGACTTGGTTGGCGAATTCGTCAAAGTCACGGCCATCGTGGTCATTGAAAAGAACCTTGCTTGTTTGGATACGATGGGAGAAGTAGGTATAGTCAGGGCCAATGTGGTTGCGGACCTTGACCATGATATCAACAGCTCCATCCTCGAGATGAGTGCAGCCGCCGCTGCCCTCCAGGCCAGCGCAAGACTTGTGGCGCTTGTCAAACTTGCGCTTCCAGGCATCAACTGGGTCGATGATAAGATTTGAGACACGGGTGGTCAGTTCTTCACCGAGCAGGAGGGGTAGAGGTGAAGGCTGACGGCTGTCAATCTTGATAGAAGCATTCCGGTTCTCTGGATAGCGGGTAGCGCAACGGCTGCGCAAGAAAAGTTCAATCGAATACCCAGACACAAACTCGAATTTTTGCGTGTCGCTAACAAAATGAGATCGGGGGATGCATGCCATGGATTGAGGCCGGCCGGTGCACGGCCGGAAGGTCTCGGACTCCGGACTGGTAGCTTCAGACTCAATGGACTCGGACCATTGGAATCCGGGGTCGTGCCGCACTAAAAAGAGACCAATGATACGGTCGGTAGCGGCGACAACCTCGCGAGCATCGTCATGTGTCAACTCATACTCTTGGAAAGAGCGCAATGACTTTTCTACGATAATCAGGCCATCACGCTCAACACGGTACGTGATACGATAACGCAATGGCTTAACGTCGCGATGAGGCTTCCGGAGCGGGTCGAGAGCGTTACTATCGTGGCGTGTGATAAGCTCAGAAGAGCAATGCTGCAGGCGCGAAAGCAAAGCTTGGCATATGCGATCGGTAGCTTTCAGCTGGGGGGAAGCTTCAAAGTCGCGAGTATGCTCAGAACCATGAGGGGACTCGAATTTGACCTGGACATGCACCCGAAGCCCAGGTTTAGCAACTTTCTGAGAAGGTGAAGGGGACGCTGGTGGTGATGGCGATGGCAAGGGAGGAATTGAGGACTGTGACACATCTGAGTGCCGGTTCCTTCTCCTGCTTAAGAGGGGGAATCGGCGCTTGGTACTTGAAAGGGAGAAAGAAGGTGAAGATGTGACAGAATGGCCGTCGGCCGAGTTGCTTGACCTTCTGAGAGGCATGTTTGGCCGATGTCGTCGAGAACCGTTTCCCTAAATTTTCGTCTGCTGTTCAAAAGGGCGTATAAGTCAAGATTTTTGGTGCTCAATGGCACAAAGAGTCCATTGGGGGCAGCGCTGTTGTATATTGGCGTCTTGAGACTGTGAGATCGTCTCACAGATACTGTCGATTGGTAACAGGAGATGCAACAGGAAAGATGTCGAGGAAGGAAAAGATTGAAGCCGTGAGGTCGGGCGCAACGAAAAGCAAAGGCCACAGCAAGGAACTCGGCGGCGGGGTCACTGACTGCAACCTGGGAGTGATCGACTAAACCGCAGGCGTAGGCGGAGTCCAAAAGTCTTGGATACTTGTTCGGTAAGTCAGACTTAGACAGCAAGGTAAGTCAACGGAATGGATCAATGAGCGGCAGGGCGTTTCCAAGGATGTGCGTGCGTTGGCGCAAGTTGAATGGATCATCAACTGTGTCCGTATACGGGCAAATATCCTATCCTATGGTAGCCGTGTAAGGGAAGAGAAAAGCTGTGGCTGGTCAAGCTAAGTAGTAGAAGCACTAATGCCTGTGAGGATCGCGAATAGCAAAAGATGGTTTTTCACTGGTGACTATAAGGTGGGAGGGGGAACCGCCTGCCACGGCGCATGAAGCACTGCGGGTCTTTTTAAAGCTCTTCCTTGGTGTTGCTCGCCATCCATATGTGCTTTCGGCTTCCATGGATAATGTTCTTGGAGTTGGCACATGGATCGATTCTCCCCATACCAGAGTGCCCAGCACCCGGCGCATACGGTGGTGTCTCTGACAAAGTGGACTGTCATCTTGTCATGATCCAACACTTCTGTCCGGGACACGCCGGGCTGGAGGGGTCCCCCGGTGTTGGCTCTTCTTGGACTCCGTATGTTCCTCGTAGGCAAAGGCTGGGATCATGCCACGGCCCTGGAGGTGGGTGGTGTCCATGCTTGGCTAGATGCTGGATTCTGCCCGCTGAGATGGAGGGAGACCGGAGACCCTGCTCTTTGCCGTTTAAAGTAACGGTTTGGTGGGCATGGGCATCTTGGTGGTAGCGATGGCGTGATGTTTTCGTTTGTTTGGTTGACGATCAATCAGCTTCTGGAAATTATTAGTTACCTGTGCTGTTAAAGTGAAGTGATTGTATTCATTTGGAACTTGTTCATCTACGAGTTAGGTACCTATTTTCTTTCCATTTTCTTTCCACATTGGTTCCTTCCTCCACCCCCACCAAAATCGACATTTGTAAACGGCTACCAAGATCCGATAACAAGCACCCGCCTCCTGCATTTTTGTGCAAGTCATTATGTACCTCCACCAGGTATGGATCTTAGTGCGGGTTAACGACCTTACATCCCCTGGAAGCTGGAGGCTGGGTCCGAGCTTATGGCGCCTCGGTGGATACCTGCATCAGAAAACCTCCACTGGAAAATCAACCATTTAATCCTGGTTCTCTAATCTTTTTATCATTCGATAAGTGAGGTTTGTGAATGGAAATTTTCCAGGATGTAAACGAAGCCAGGCTCAGATCTGGGCTCGAGCTTGGGCCCTGGCTAGGTACATACATCACCTCAGATCAATTTTTATGACCTGCAGTAAGACAGACGTCTATACCCCATCTTTGTGTGTTCAGCTTTCTCGGCTATACTGTGTACTATCAAGGATGAGAGTGCAAAGTGAGGGCTGTGATGAATATGTGCATATCCAGCCTTGCACATACAAAGCAAGGAAAGAAGGTTTTGTAGGATCCCTACATAAGATGAATCCTTGCTCTCGGTTACAGGCGCATTTGACATGAACTTGAAAGTCAGCTCTGGACATTCACAGACAGCTGATGTGCTGTACGGGGGAGTTTCCATAATAATCCTCCAAGTACCACAGCTCATGAGATGAGGCCTGAGCATATGACGGGTTGTCAGGCAGTTCCGGGTTCAGCCAGCCAGGTCAACCGTCAGAGTTTCCTGTTCTGATTTCGGCAGAGTGGTTGGCTGCGTATTGCATTTCAGGTCAACTGATGTACCCTTAATTTTCCTATTTTTGACATCGCGATCCTCGTTAGGCATTTGTGTCTGCTCTGTTTCGGCCATATCCTGTAGGAGTTGTAGTCTGAGGATGACAAAGAGGAAACCGACCAACCACGGCTCAAGCCTCAAAATTCTGGCCCTTAGCAGCACACCACATCATTCCTCTTCAGGTTGCCACAATCAATATCAAGCAGCTGAATGATTGCCTTAAAAAGTATCGATTCCCAGAGCATTCAGCAGCCACTGAAGAGCGTGGCAGGCGTAGACACTAGGCGCTTCTCTGAATGAATGAATGAATAAATGAATCATCGATCGATGCCATGCAGCCCGTGCCGCGTTCCGTTCTGTCTGTCTGTGAATTGGTTTGCCAACTGGTCTGAAGCTTGTGTCCAACAGTTCGACTTCGCTTTCAAATGCCTATCGCGTGAGCGACTTCTGCCGAAATTTATCGTCACGATCTGACCATTCAGGATTCCCTTCCGCCATTGGATATGGGCCTCCTGCCATGCAACACGCAGGAGTCAGACCACGCTTGCGCAGGCATGCAAGGCTTCCCCGGCGGCATTTATGTGCAGTACATACTCTACATTGCATAGCGCAGTGCGTGCATTGCAGGGCTGTAGTATTAACCCCGATTTAGAGTTGCCTCGTTCTCTTATGAGGCCCGTCTCGAGGCCATTCCAAGTTACATTTCAATGCCAGCCAATTAGCAACAAGGCCGTCTGTGTCCAGCGCGTTGCCATCACCCATCTTCAACCGCATGTCCACTTGTTAGAGGGCCACTGTATACATCACAAAAAGCAAACTGCATTTAACATCATGACATTCATCCTTGTCTTTCCTTCACCCGATTTTCTCCGTGATCTGAGATCAGCTTTCGTGGCCATACCCTACAGCGATTCGATCACACCTCACAAGGATGTATGCACAGGTACTAAATAAAATCTCATGATGTTGGTTTGACATGTATGCTATTTCAATTGCTTGTACAAGCCTGAAGCCCTTTCACGACAACGACCGGCTCCAGTCTTCAGTGTATGTATATACGTATATACACTTGCCCACCTACTCGATGGTCAAATGGACGGATCTATGAATTGAAACATATGCGCGGTTTTTGACCAGGAGAACGAGTTTCCTACTGATGCCTTCGCGCGGTGAGCTTCAGTAGCCACCTACCTGCCTACTCAACAATTGCCAACAAACAACAAGACATAGTCGGGATGTTTTAAGCAAGTAAACAGGCTCAATATATCATAGTTTATAAATAACTAAGCTCATATTTATATTTAAATACCTACGTATATATATATACAACATTAATAGGGTAGGTCTTAAATAAAGAGATGTTAAGTGAACTTTAATATGAAGGCAAGTACTTTTATGGCTTCTTTCTTCCTTCCTTGCTCGGGTTCTCCCGTGTGTAAATTACCAGTTTAGCTAATACCAACAACACTATTGAAATCTTGAGAATAATGCAAAAGGTTCAAGTCATGAAGAATCAAATACAAATAACCCTACAAATAGGGACAAAAAGAAAAGCTGATAGGCACTGGAGACTTGCTCCCACCAGGGCTTGAACCTGAGACCTTCGCATTACCGGATACTCGGTTTGAAGTATTAGTACGACGCTCTAACCAACTGAGCTATGGAAGCCGATCAGCTGCTATTGAAGGCTACGTTGCTCCCACAAATTCAAGAATGATTTACCTGGACCGACTGACAATAAGCAGTACTTTTTCATCTTTCGAGTGACCGTCTTGTCTGCACCAGTTTTGGTCTCACGACTCTCATCCAGCCCCTTGCCTTGGGAAATCTTGAGCTCGACGTCTAGTGGGAGCCCTGGTTCTGGTATGAGCACCCATATGAGAGATAGGATGGAGTGGCTGTCTAGTGGGTTTTCTGGTCACCAAGCCATTGATAGAACTTGGTCCTTCAGCCTTTGAATTCTCGACCAACAGCTGCTCAGCCTCATCCTCTGAATCTTCATCCTCTAAATTCTCAACCATCGGATTTCGCATCTCAGTCCTTGGTGACAGTGGCAGTTAAGATGCAAGTGAAGATATCAGCGATGTCGGTGTCAATGTTGGTGAAGGTGAAAATGCTTGAACGGAGGAGACTTAAGACAATGGAGAGTCCCACGATGTATAGGTTCTGGACCATACCCATAAATGCCTGGTTTTGGCATGCTACAAACCGAAGTTGCCCTGAAAGAACTTCCTCACCGACGGACGCGATCTCCGGGTTCTGGAAATCGGGCCACTCAAGTCCAACTTCAGATTCTAGGCGACTGGTCGATTGATTAGTATGTATAATACGGACATTCACATCAGCCTGCGATGCAGTTGTTAGCCCAAAGTCTCCGTGGTCATCGTCACCGTCACCGTCACCATCACCATCACTGTGGATTTGGCCTCCGCGATCGTGATGATTGTTGTCGGACATCGTTATAGCTGCCTAGCCAAGTTGGTGTTGATTGTTGAGTTGAGAATGGAAATTGGTAACGCGCCGAGTAAGTTCTTTTTCAAGGTGATATTAGGTGAAGAGGAATGTGATCATTCTTGGTCCTGATACTGGCTACCTAACCTACCTTGGGTTGGTAGGTAGGTTGTCTGAATCAGAGGCCTTTACTTAACTCCCAACTCCTACTACGCAACCTCTCTTTTTAATCCTCTCTTTTTCAACTCTCTCAATCTCTTCGAGTCACCTCCCAACAATATGATGGATGGCCCTTCTCGCCTGCCTGGCCCTGGGGGAGTCCCAGACAAACGATTTTCCCTTGCCGATGCTACTAATCGCATAGACGCAGAGAATGAGGATCAAATCTTCCAGCTAGTGGCCGACATCGATGAGCATGTTGGAGAGTCGCAAGATTTCCGCTGGCAAGCAGTCAGCATGCAGAAAGCCCAAGATCGCGTGCGTTTCAACTACCGCCATTTCCTTCAAACTATCAACATCATCAACGATGACATGACTGAAGAGGATATTGACAAAGAGATGTTCCTTGGAGACCAAGAGAAGATCAGTAGGCAACTGAAGATGTAGGAAACCGAAACCCCCTATTGGCTGAGGCACCAGTTCACTTATTAACAACACCTGCAGGTTCACCTCAGGGAGCAAGAAAAGTTGAGACTTGGGAGGAGGATGCTAAAATAAACTTAGCAATAAACACCTTAAGCTTATGCTAGAGTTGCCTAAATATTTTTATCACTTAGGATAGAGGTCCTAACTTTTCTTGCCTCCCCTAGGTTCATCATGCTTGTTGCCAAGTACAGCAAGGGTCACGCCCAAGGATCAAGGATCAGCTACCGAGGGCTGGTCACTTACCATGATGCTCTCGTTTTCTGGTGCAACAGAATGGTCAGGATCTATAACGCGAGTTCCCTTCCACACAATATCTCGTTTGTTATCATCTCTGAGGGGATGAGATACGCCACCCAGGCCTTTCAGTTGACTAACACCGCAGGCATGACTATGTCTAAAGTACGTTCTGCAACATGGCTCACTGTCTATTTAGCTACTAATTCCATGTGTTACGTGCAATAGGTAGGGCTTTCAGAACTCTGACAACTGATAGACTTCGATATGATCTCTGCGCCCAATATTGAGGCTGCCGAGTGTCATCATCTCGCCTGGTGCATTGGAAGAATCTGCGCCGTTCGCCCGGGATCACTTGCCCGGAGTGATAGCAAACCAGCCAACTCTCCCAAGAAGCCGTTCCTGACATAGAGTGACATTGAACTTTCTCGGGACCATGATGGCAAATTCGCTGTGACGATGACTTTCTGAGACCTCAAGACCAACAGCGAGGAACCAACAAAGGCTGTGCATAAAGCTCCGTTGAGATCAGAGCTGAGATGTGTCATCAAGTCGCCTCGGAATACCGGTAATCTGGTCTTCTCTGTCCCCCACCGTCTATTGGCTATGGCTATTCGCCGTGGGATGCTTTCTGACATCGAAACCATTGACCCAATTTTCAGTTATGAAAACAAATATATTTCGGTGAGTCATAACGACCTGTACAGAAAATGGACGATAGCTAACACTGATCATATCAAGCCAGAGTTTCACGATAAACCCGTGTTCCTTGTTGCCGGCCCTCGCGGCCTGAAGATTACCCAAAAGCCGATGAGGACCACTGCTCTTACGACTTACATGTCCCTTCGAGGATAAAAGATTGCTTGTGCCGATGCCTTGACATTCTACTCGCGTCGGCGACGGACCGCCAATGATCTCAGTCGCAAAATAGGCAAAGATGCTGCCCGCTCTCTTATGAACCATGATCCCGATTCGCAAACACTCAAAAAACACTACCTTTCACTTGAGGACATACTTGACGTCGGCGGTTTAGCTTTGGACGAACTTGATGGTGATGAAGGTGACGGCTATACTGAAGAAATGCTAAAGGGTGATAGCGATCTGGCTATCCACGTTCTTGGCAATGAGAGGGTCGGAAAGATTCGCAGGCCAGCACTCAATGCGTTGATGAGCCAAATGATGCTCGGTGATGAGAACTACCCGGTTCTCGCTTCCGCCAAAGAGCTTCGAAACCACAAGCGAGTGGTCCATCGAGCTGCAATCAAGGTCCTTTTTGCTCAGGAGGTCCAGGTTCAACGTCGCGAGATGGGTCAAACCGACTACAACGAGCGCGTACGCCGCCTGGAGAGATCGCGCTTTGGCGAGCTTGTTCTGCAGAAGGCCCGGCAGGATTTAGCAGCTCCCGAGCCTATTGATGAAGGCGAAAGCCCAAGTGATGAGCCTCCTACTGCGGTGGACGAGACCACTGGCTTATTCATCCGCGATGTTGAAGAACTGCCCGAGCAGGACCTGGATGATCAGATGATTAACACCGGTGATGGTGCGGTCCACCGAGAGCTTGATGAGGGCGAACCCGAAGCTAACGAAGATATCCCGTACATCGAGGCCGCCAAGGCATTTATGCAACTCATTCTGTCTAACACAATGAGCGAGTACCAGAATCTGAGAAAGAATGGTGTTCCTTGCCCTAAATGTCAAGATGATGACACGATTCGCCAGGAAATCAAGGTATGTGACATTGCTCTGCCCAGCCAATCCTACTAATACCCAGCTAGAATAAAAGGTACTACGATGCCACTCACCTCTATGATCACGAAAGATCCAAGCTCCGCCTGCCGAAGCAAAAGTGGGCGAGACAGATCACCCAAGCCTTTGAGGCCTCTGGCGAAGAGTGCATAAACTGTCCGTACTGCAAGCAACTTGGCAAAGAGTTATTGTTCTTCTATGTTAAGGCTCTGGTGAAATACATCACCTATGGAAGATTTAGTGCTGACCGACTTAAGCGTGCAGATGGCTGGTATAATGAGGGCTGGGAAAAGCACTGCGAGTCGAAATTAAAGACCTTTCGTAAGAACCTAGAAAGGCAGTGTCATGTAAGGATAGCCGTTCTTAATATCAGATACAGCCAGTATGAGCCATTACCCCCATTCCCTCACCCAACCAGGGCTAGAACTGTCATGGCTCCCAGCCTATAACCAACCACTTGTGCTGGAGTGAAAGAGGAGATATTCAGGCCTGCTACTATCTTAGGCCGCTATAAGTCAGCGATTAAAGTTGGTGATATCAATGAACCATTCAAGAATTTTAAAGGCCTTAAAGGCTTAATCAAGGTGACCTAAATGAAATTCCCCACCATTAATCAATGACAAGGAATAGGTAGTAGTAAGAAACAGAAGGAGGCTAAGAAAGAGTAATCCCTTAAGATGAAACAGGATATGAATGAGGCTCATCGCCCAGTTGCAGTGGAGGTAATAAAAGTGCTTACTCCCAGGTATAAGGTGTTAATAGGGATAGAGCTTGTGTAGAATAACCAAGAGATAGTGTCAAGAGGTGATAAAGGTTAATGATTTCATTTGTTTTACCCGTCTCGAAGAGCAGGCCATTGCCAATGCCCAATTGAATGGGCAAATGGAGATTCGATCCTTGAAGAGTGTTGAATCTCCTCACACCCGTTCCGAGTCAGCTGGGATCAGCGCACAACAGTTCCTTGAGATGGAGGAGAGGCTTAATAGCTCCCAGCAGAAGATCCAGCAACTTGAAGCCTATCAACAGCAGGACATGACCTGAGGAAACCAGTGAACAGGTTGTTAGCCGGTGGCTTTCAACTTGTGCCAGACAAGTGGTCCCAGGCGATGCCCAGTACCCTCAACTTCCTTAAGACTCATCAAAATATTGTTTTCACAATTGACTTCCACAACTGATGCAACAAAAAGGTCGGTGATTCGTCGTTGATAGGTCGGAAGACAACTGGGCGGGAGGTCTGAGATGGGATATACCATTGATGGGTCAATTCTGAGAATAAAAGTAGTGATTGATGGGTGATGGGATACCCGCATGGGAAACCGTACATCATTGATGGGTTGCTCCAAAACTCAAGGGAAACGATGATGGGTTCGTTCACAGATTGTTTTAAGATAGAGGGCCCATCTAGTCAATAAAAGTTTGAGACTATTAAACTATAACATGATCACCACTACCAGATACTCAGTTTGAAGTTAACCAATTGAGCTGTGGAAGCCGATCAGCTGTTACCTGTCGTTGGATTGAAGGGCATTCACGATATATCATAGTATGAAAATGTGTGGCGGCAAAGCTCTCTTGAGCATGAAGAATCTCCCAACATACGAATGTGTCGTTTATGAAGATAAAGAGTCTGGATCAAAGAGATACATCGCAACACATATGGAGCAAAGCAACTGGGATGCAGTATTTGATGTAGTATTTGTTGCCTTTGTGCCAACAATAACTATAATGCTCGCACCAATTCGTACCTATATAGTATATACATCAGCAGCTGTACGATTTTTTGACTTGATAATAAGGTTATTGTGTTTTTAGGGATGGTGTATGACGCCTTATATTGTGGTTGTGTTTCGAAAACACCTTGTGTTGTTTTATATATGGCCTCGGCATCACTTCTCTCTTGATGCATAGGTTTATGAATCAGATATGACACAGAAGCTTGATAGGAAATTGAACAAGGAAAGGAGAAACAGTGAAAGCCATCCGTAGCGGATAACTGCGTCATGGGCAGACGGCAGTCTGCAGTTAGCTTTTTCAAGTAACATAGTGAATGTTGCCAGGCTATCCACATCTTCGTCACTGGGCTGGCCACACTGTCACTTCGGCCTTGTAAATATTGCTAGAGGCCTGAACATAAACTCATCCTTTCCTTCATACTCTTCTGTCGTACGATCCGACCCAGAAGTCATCAAGAAGTCAGCATAACCACTGTACACTCAGCCTGAACACAATATTCCCATCTCAGCCATGGCTCGACCCCTTGATCAAGATTCAGACAGTGACAGAGTTGACCACTCGAGTGTCGTCGTCCTCACCCCCTCCAACTCGTCCGAATCCAGTAGCAAGCATGTGACCCTCATGGATCAGTGGAACGATTATTTCAAGAATGGCACCCTACAGGACTTCCAAAGACTTTGTGCCGATCTAGGCCTCCCGAGGGACCTTCCTAGCAAGACCAAATGCCGAGACGTAAGTTTTCAGATAACCATGATGACCTCCAGATGCTGATTTACTACAGGCGCTCAAGAGCATCAACGTCAACATTAAGCAGTTCTTGCAATGTGAGACCAAGCCCGATGATGTCGAGCTGTTCAAGAATAGAAAGGAACTTATTGTTTGGACGCGCAAGAGGAAAGCTTTCTTCCCCCGACACCAGCTGCCCAAGGGCAGTCCACTTCGGACGCTGTTGAAGCATATGTTCGGCTGAACAATGCTTTGGGAGAAGGATCAGACACGATATGCTATACTGGATATTGAGTAGACCACCCATGGGGTGGCAGGGGATATTGTTTGTAGATAATCATGCGCCGTTTTGTGTCCATTAAATATCTAACTCCTGATCTCCCAAAGCCTGATCTTCCCTGTATCATTACCAACCGCCAACAAGTCACTCTGATTCCCAAACGCGACTGCTGTGATTCTTCCAAGAGGTGTCTGTTCCGTAGGCCAGTTACGGTACACTGTGCAAGTAGGTAGATGCACAAGGCGCAAAGCGTCCTTCTTATGTTGGCTTCCGAAAGCCATGAGCTGACCATCTGGTGAGAAAGCAATGTGTGTAATGGGCGTGACAAGCTGCTCGAAGACTCTTGCAGGTGTTGGGCGCTCCTTAATAGATACATCCTCCGACTTGAGAATGACAAGCTCGTTGCGATCGTAGATGTTGGTGATGCCGCTGTTAGAACCTACAGCGACCCATCGATCATCACCCAGTACAGTTGGACCCTGATGACCGCCAAGACCGAGAACAATACCACCCACACAACCCTCATCGTGCCATATTCCCAGGAATGAGCGGCTCTCCATGCTGTACTCGCCAACCTGGCCATCTCGACCAAGGATAGTCATGCCGTTTCCGGTGCTCCACCAAGCAAAGTCTGCAATGCCATTCTGACTAGCAAGTCTGGCAGCCGAAATCCACTGCATAGATGTCGTGTTCAGAACGTTAATGATACCGCCTCCCTTTCTGGTAGATGCAACGATAGCCATGTATCGACCGCACGGGCTGAGCTTAAACCGCTCCATACTCTTGTGCTCGAGCCTGTGGCCGAGGATCTGCGTTGTCTTTTGCACTGTTCCTGATTTGAGATCCCAGTGGTGGAAGTATTTTCGTCGACCAGCGAAGAACACCTTGTCGCCCCGAGGGTATAAGAACTCGGCCCTTCGAACATCGACTTGCTTGACTTGCACTGAGGTCAATTGAGGATTGGGTGTAGGATGAGCGGCGGGAGCGATGTGGTGGAGGTAGAGGACAGAAGCGGTGCTGGAGGAGAGGAGGACCGGGAACTCGGGGTGGAAGGAAAGGTTGGCGACGGGGGCCTTGTGCTTGTCCGGGATCTCTCGTGTGCGTTGGATGTCAATGACTTCGGGTCGTAAGCGCCTCTTCTTGGTCGATCCAGCTCCAGCCAGACTGTTGACGTCGCGAAGGAACTTTTCAAGAGGCTGAGCAGAAATCTCAGAGTCGGAATCGTTGTCTGCTGAAGAGTCAGATGCAGCGGATGATCGTCTTCGCTTGATGGGTCGCCCATCTGCTTCGCGCGCCCACGCTGGGAGGGGATTAAGTCGGATGTACTGTTGTCGCAACCTTCTGCTGTACTCAGTTCCGCTCACAAGATCCTCGACCTCCGTCTTTCGCAGCTTTCGTAACCGAGTGGCTCCAGCCAGGGAAATGGCCAGTCTATCGTCGTCGCTATCGTCCCATACAGGAGCGTTCCCGTCGGTAGGCTTTGCTGCCTTTGTGACCTCTGCAGCGCCTGGCCCAGCACCGGTGTCGAACATGAACAGGTCTGCATCGTCGATTTCCTCCAGTCCAGGATCTTGCTCGACAAGCTGAAGTTCCTTACCATCAGCATCCCAGCTGTTATCAAAAATCCCATCGTCTTTGAACAATTGCGCCCGGAAGCCTGCCTTGTTACCTAGAACAAGCCGCTCCAACTCTTCCTCGTCCGAATCTTTATCATAGAGCGTAATGGTTGGCTTCTTTTGAGGAACCTCATCTTCGGAGTCAAATTGAGACTCGTTCTCCGAGGAGGAGGAAGATGAGGGATCTAGCATCTCTTCATCTTGTGGTGGCGCCATTGCTGTCCTTTGTCTCGCTGGAGTAAGTTTTGGAGTTTCTGGTTGGAAATGTTTACGGCCATGGAATTTTTTTAGAGGGTCCAGGCAGCCTTGCGCACGCGATTCTCTATGATAGGTTCTTTCATTTTAACACTAGTGGGGTTATGACCAATCATAAGAGAGATCGAACGAGGCTGATTTTGCATCCATATAAGAGAAGCAAGATTATCTATAGAACCAATGAAAACTGGAGATGAAGTTGTAATTTGCAAGCGGCGTAGAAGTCTAAACTGATAAGATTACTCAAGGATGAGCCTGAGTGAGTTTGGCGAGCCCACATTGGCCTTCACAGACTCTCGTAACTTCGGATTTGGTGTCTAGCTTAACTACCTAGGTAGGTTGATGGAAGTATACGCAGATGTGAGAGTTTAGGATGCTGGGAATTACAAGAAAGCCTAAAAGAAAAGAAAGAAAGAAAATCGATTTCGGGTATTTAAATGTCCTCCCCCCACTATTCCGCTGCTGCCTGTGCCAGCACACTCTCGAGTCTGTGTAGATCAGGACTCACTGACTCAGGGGACTTTAGTGTCAAACATGAGCCAGCTTGTGCAACATCAATGAGGTTTTCGACTTTGCCACCTTGGGCCAATCCAGAGATCAAAACACCGAAGAATGTATCTCCAACCCCGTTAACAGATACAATGTTCTGAACCCTTTCAGCTGCAGAGAAGAGTCTCATATAGAGCCCACCAACGCTGGGGTGGTCGCTCATCGAGCGAGCAAGGATGTACTCCTCGGAATCAGGGTCCTTCAGACGGGGATCATCTTTTCCGAGGATGGTGGTTAGGAGAACACCCTGGGGACCAAGTTTCGTTACAATAGTTGGAATATAAGGAAGTAGTTGAACAGACTGAACAGGAACACCTGCGTCAGTCAACTCGGCTGAAGTCATCTTGACGAAACGATCTCGGGCACCTCGCATGCCAAAGGCGTCGATGATATCGAACCACTCTGGGGCCTCCAAGTATCCGTTATCGCGAGCTGCGGAGTACATGGCTGCCAGCTCGTAGCTGTTGGGAGAAGCGATGTCTACTGTGGGCTTGGGGAAGACTCGAAGTTTCGGGTGTCCTTTCTGGGGACAGAAAAGGTTCATAGACTTGGCTGTCGATACTGGTTCGAAGGCAATCTTACAGCCTTGGTCTTGGCCAGCCTTGAGCCATGCTCGAATATCTTTCTCGCTCCAGTTTCCATCCACTACCAACCACTTGGGCTTGGTTCCCCGGACGGCAGACTTCCAAAATTCGGGAAAAGAGTGGTTTGTGAAGATGCCCATATCGGCCATAGCCATGACTAGATTCTTGTTTGCATCATTGACAGCAACGTACTGAGCCGTTCTATTAGAGCCGTGGTATTCATGGCCTAATTTTCGAATGTAGGTGGTGTCGAGGCCGGAGGCTTTGAGTCCATTAAGAATGGTCTTGCCAGCACTACAGCACGTTAGTAGGGGCCAGGTCTCAATACGAGAGGACGCTTACACGTCATCACCAACCATGCTACAGAGCCGTACTCGAGCATGTTTGCTTACAGAGTGGGCAGCGAGAGCTACATTATGGCCGACACCTCCAATTGATTGGCTGATACTAGATGGATTCGAGGTGTGGAGGACGGGTGAAGCGTCACCCGACTTTGGGACATAGTCACAGCTTAGATCAACAGCAACGGAACCAGCGACAAGGATATCGGCCTTACTGTCGGACGTTACTTCTGGGCCCTTGAGCTCAGTAGAAGCAGGAGGTGCAGGTGCAGATGCAGGTGAAGCGGCAGAATATGAATTGCTATAGCTACGATTAGATTTACGTCCGAGACCATTCATCGCTGCACTTACAAAGTCTTGACTGGCTCAGAACCACAAGACAGCAATTTTGAGAGTTCGACAGCGATGTTGGTGGCCCGGGTGATATTGGACGTTACCAGCGCCTTGTTGGCGATAACGGCCTTCTCTCCTGTGAGCTCCTTGAGTCTACCCAGGATATACGGAGTGTTAGCGCTGCCAGTGAAGCCTTTCTCATTGGCCTCCTTGACAGCCTGTTCGATATAAGACTGCATCTCAGGCGCAGGAATGCCAAATTCCTCCGGGATTGGGTTGGCGAAGAGCAAGCCTGACTCAATGCCAAGCTTCTCCTGGGCCAGAATGATAGCGGCAGCCTCCTTCTCAGTGTGGACAACAGAAGGACTCTTGATGCCGCTTTCACGGGCCCAGAAAGCAGGGAAATCAATCTTTCCAGATCGCCCGTCTGCAAAGGTTGATACATGGGCACCCTGGGTCTCGAGGAACTCGAGTGTCCTGGGGATATCGAGGAAGCCCTTGCAGCCGCTGCTAATGACAGCGACTCGGGTTCGGCCAAGTTCAGTGAGATCAGCAGAAACGTCCATTGAGTCATGGCCACCGCGGTGGACGCCGCCGAGACCACCAGTGCCAAATACTCGGATGCCTGCAAGCCTGGCGAGCAACATAGTTCCTGATATGGTGGTGCCGCCATGAATCTTCTGTCCTGTCAAGCCCTGAAGCAAATCTCAGTCAGTCCCACTGCCTGTGTATATCAAAGGTGTTGACTGTGAATGCGTTGCTGCACACATGAGAGGCATGGCCAACATCAGTACGTAGCTTGACTTACCATTCCCGCGAGGTACGCAATATCTCTCCTGGACGCCTTGACGGCGTTTCCACTCTCAATCATACGAAGGATATCAGATGCTGTTGCCCCAACAGTAGGAACACCATCAACAATGGCGATGATGGCGGGGATACCTCCATTGCTGCGGACAAGATCTGAATGTTGGAGGGCGAGTTCATTGCCCAGGGCTCCGTGAGTGTAGATAGTTGACTCAAGGGCAACGATGGGTTTGTTAGTGGCAACAGCATCTGTGATCTCGTCCGAGACCCTGAGAAAGTCCTTGACACCAGTCAAGGAGGAGCTCATGAGGCGGCGTTGAGAATGAGAGTAGACCGGCCGAGTTCCGGCTCCGGAACAGCACCGAAGGACGGAGCCGTGCTGGGCGATGAGACTTGACAGCCGCATGTTGGATATGCAGCACTGCAATGAAGTCGCTGTACCGAGTGGAATGCAGAAGTATATGCCAATGGACAAGGCCGGCTGAAGTCCCCGAGTTTCAGATTGAAGAACGACGTGTTTGAATCAAGATTTGATGTTGTTGAAGTCGATCACCTTTACAGAGGAGGGGTTGGAGGAGGAACTGACCTGAGTTAGCGCTAGAGTCGGGCAATGAGAAGAGCCTCGGATCACAGTTATTAGCGATCACTTTTAGAAGCCAATGATTCCCCTATCGTGAGATATCTTCTGTCACGATAAAAGGAAAGAGCTCCACAGCCGCCAATTTGGTAGAGGATCTTTTGCTCTGAGCAGGCGGTGTTGGTGGTTCTTAGCTCTTGGCTATCGGGGGGCTCCGCCAGTAAGTATGCCCCTCTGGGGATTCATTGGCTCTCAAGTGGTACTCGAGGAAGTAATTCCGCTACCAGTTGGAGATGGAGAATTAATGATCTCAATGGAAGAGCCAAAACGTACATTTTACATTCTTTATGTTTTCAGCTCTAACTCTCTTCTTCATTCGGGGAAGTACTTATATAGCTAGGTCTCTGCATTTTAGTTCAAATGATTATTGAATCCTTGTCAAGTTAATTCGTTGATGCTCATAATGCACTGCAACATTATAGTATGAGCATACCTACTAGTTCAACGATGATACTATGTCTGGTATTCATGAATTAAAGCTATTTATGACCACGTAAGTCCTAACCCCGAACTTGGAACACCATTAGTTCAAGATGAAAAGCACAGAAACAATCAACCATCCTCGTTATCTGTGTTCTTAACCGTATCCGCCGGTAAAATACCCTTGTAATCTCACTTTTATCAAGGACCAAGCCCCCGTTCTCAAACACCTCCCAAGGATTTTGTAGCTGTATTGGATACTCGGCCAAGCCCAATTTCCGGTTTCAAAAAGTAGATGTAGCCATTTTGAATCATGTGCCGTACTTCCCGCGATGATGAATTTGTTGTTGCGGTACCATTTTCTCACACCTCATTTTTGCCAGGACTTGTATAGTACTTGATGCTAGCAATGTTACCATCAAAGCAGCAGCTGACAACCGTGTTGCTCCTGGCTGGGCGCGCGCTGGGACTGAACTTTACGATTTCTAATGGCCAAATCTTTACACCTGGTTTTGTGGTGCTGGATGCCCCTCAACCGAACACGCCCCTTGGAGGGGGTAAGTTGATTACGCCGTCGACGATAGCTCCGCCAGACTAACACTGTCGATACAAGATGCGTTGCACGTCGCTATAGATGTGACCGCCAACGGCAAGCTGCCGTTGCCGCCGCATGACGAAGGTGACGAAAACCAGATCTTTAGTATCGAGATGTTCCTCTACAGTTACATGACAGGTCGCAACTTGACCATCTCCAACGGGACGGCGGCTGCTAATAATGCAAGTATTGGGGAGATCATGGCCCAAGAACCAGGTAGCACGGTCAAGCACATTAACTGGGTGTGGCCTGGCTGTCTCGTTGGTGATGGAAACCCTGAAGGAGACAGCGATCGAGGTGTTTACAACGTGAGCCATACTTCTATACCCTTGTTAGAAGATGTTCTGACAATATACACAGATTTCCATCCGACAAAACTTTAGGCTCAACGGCGATGACCACTATACCGTCTTCGACGTTCCAATCAATGTCACCAATTCGATTCCTGAGGATGATGATCGGCCGTCTTGCGATGAGCTATCGAATGAGATACTCTCGCCCGAGGAGATTGACGCAGAAGCAGCTAATAAAGTGGGCGTTTTGTTTGCGCCAGGTGATTCGACTGAGCTTGATGCCAGTGGTGAGGATTCGAAGGCATCTGTCCTTGATTCGAAAGTAGCGGTATATGCTGGATTGGTGGGCTTGTTCATGGCGATGTAATTGTGAAGGTCTTGACCAGCCTTTTAACATTCCGATACCCTCTACTTTAGAAGCGCAAGCTCTTTTACATAGGTAGTATATTGTATTCCAGCAAGCTTGTTTCAGGAATCCATTCTTCGTTCAAACGGTCTCGAGCCATAATGATTCACAGTCTCAAAGTCTGAGCGTGAAAGTTGAAACAGCTCGGCTAAGATTCTCGCACATCTTCAAATTCCACTAACCAATGCAGGTTACCAAATCGCCATGCCAACCATCATCTGCCATCCATGCCAATTAAGGAATCATCCCCGTTCAGCATAGCTTTAAGGCGATCGAATTGCGGGGTCACCATGACGCCGAGGAACAATCCACAACACTCATTAACTCATGATAGTCCAGCTTGGCGCATGCAAAGATGTTGTTTGGTAGGAGCTGCTATGAGAACCCTGACGAATAGCCTTTTGACTATTACCCCGGATTTTTCATCCCTGCGAACTACTGCAGCGAGCAGCGAGTTGGTAGCTGTTCGTGGAAAAGGACCTCGGTTTCCATCCTCCATCATGAGAACCATGCATCAAGCCCATCCCCCTCCATAAGAGATGCCTATGCGCATCCGAGGCGCAAAGTGCGTTGTTCGAGCATTTGAGCTGCTCTCTTGGACCTGCGCACTTCTTGTTTTTTCATATGGAAAAGCTATCGTATCTCGGTGTAATCTGACCACAAAATATTAACTTACACCAGACTCAAACGCCATCATGCCGATGTATCAAGGACTCATCCCACGAGAAGGCTTTTGCGCTGACGTTGTAATACGACTCATTCGTCAGACTGCTCTCAACCCAGCTCTCCTACTTCCACTCGTGCTGTTCGCGCGCCTCACAAAGAAGGGCCAAGATCTATCCATTCTTCATCCTAGCGCCTCCGGTCACCTCAAAACACTATTCTACGTTGCTCTGGCGCGATGGGCCAGCGGATGGTGGTCCGATAAGACCAGAAATAACTGGGTTGACGACAAATATGACTGGAAGCGCGAAGTTGTTCTCGTAACAGGTGGTGCAGGAGGTATTGGAGGGCGAATCGTGAAGCTTTTTGAGGAAATGGGCGTCAAAGTTGCTGTTCTTGATGTTCAGCCCATGTCGTTCGAAGTTTGTATGTTGTCTTTTTAGATCTGACCCCCAGATCAGGCTCAGAATAGCAGCAGGAGGCTGACTTCATACCCAATAGCGGCCAACGTGCACCACTTTCAATGCGACCTACGATCGCCCGAAAACGTCGAGGCTGCCGCCGAAAAGATTAGGGCTGAGGTGGGAAATCCGACCGTCGTTATCAACGTGGCTGGAGTTGTCAGGGGCAAGACTATCTTGGAATCTCAGCCAAGCGATATCCGCTTCACCTTTGACGTCAATGCCTTTGCGCCCTTTTGGATAGCAAAGACATTTGTGCCTGATATGGTCGCTGCAAACCACGGCATGGTTGTAACGCTGACATCTTATGCGAGCTGGTTGACAATTCCTAACCTGGTAGACTATGGTGCTTCAAAAGCGGCTGCTTTAGCTTTCCACGAAGGCTTGACCGCTGAGTTGACTACCAGATACAATGCGCCCAAGGTCAGGACTGTTATCGTCCATCCAGGTCCCACCAACACTGCTCTTTTCAAGGGATACTACCAAAACACTGACTTTTTGATGCCACCACTTGCACCCGAGTCAGTGGCCGATGCTGTGGTCAGGCAGGTTCTCACAGGGCGTAGTGGGCATGTTGTGATTCCTGGCACGGGTAGCATCCTGGCTGCTTTACGCATGCAACCGGACTGGTATGCAATTCCCGTGAGAGCCAAGGCAGAGGCATATATGAAGAACTTCACTGGTCGTCAAGTCATTGAGGATGTGGATACAACCATTGAGAACGATGGCGAGGAGAAGGAAGCTGGCGGAAATGCAACCGCCAGAACGGTTTTGGTGTCCTGATGAAGACTGCCTTGTTACTAGAATGTTGCGGATGAATTGTGGCTGCTACTGCTTCATTTGCCATATTGTAACGCGTATACGTTATCACATTGTATGTGACTAATTGTGGTAAATCACACAGAACTTGTCGTGATATCATTTGATTCTCACTATCAAGGAATGTAATCCCAGCATATGGTGACTAATGAATGGGACACTAGAGCACTGTGAATCATTGTCTTCTGCAATACTATGCAGTTTTCATACGTGTCTGCTGAGGTAGGGCCTATGAGTTTCCAACAGAGAGACTTGATAAACTCATTCTCGGGCCAGTTCAAAGTGCCATTCCTTACTACAAGACCCAAGGTACGATGAAAAAGGGCGTGCGTGGGAGCTCGGGCTGCCCAGATACCTAAGTCCGAACCAGCCTGTGTGTTATAGGTCATCCATGTAATAGAGTACCATTGTGTTGGTGACGTCCCAGCCCGGATATTATGTCATGTTGGTTTTGCCAACTGGCTGATTTGAGAGTACTCAGACATGCCGCTCTAGTAGGATGCATACAACGCGCGGCATAACTCGAGTGATGGTCAGGCATGAGCCGATATAATGATGCGATAAGTGAGTCAACAGATTGGCATCCAGGACTTGAGTTGGCTCCAACGCGGAATACTACCAATGAGTGAGCTGGCGGCAAGGCACCTACAGACAAGATGAGATGAGAGACGTCGCTTATGCTGCACTGCGCAAAAGGATCAGCTCCGATATTGATACATATACAATATTTGTGATGAGTTTGACAGCCTGCATATGCAATCGAGGTGAAGCGGGGACGTTTCTGCCAGACACCTTGCTCAATTGTATATCATGAGATGACCGTCGTTCGCTGCATGTCGTGGTGAAGGGCTCCATCGTCAGCTCAACTGCTTGAAATGTGACAGCGTAACATGTAGGGCATGGGTCTTTGCAGACTGTACGCAGGGTTCATCCTGGACAGGAGATAGCAGACTATGAGAATTTGAGAATTTGAGAAAACTATGTGGCTCTCCGTTTGAGTAACCAAACGGCGTTGAGAAAATTGCAACACTGGCCAGGTTGCGTCGAATCTGCATGCTAGTGCCTAATTCAGCATCATACTTGCGTCTTCAGTTGCACAGGACGATATCAGGTACATAAGCTGAGCACTGAGCTAAGACCTGCATGTATCAGTTTGAATCTATGTGTTACTGCCAGCAGATCCATCCCATCTGAGTCAATGAAACGGTGCCTATATATAACACAACTTACGGTGTGGCTTTGCTGCATATTGTCAATTCCCCGACTTTAGACAACTTCAGCTAATAACGTACAGGACTCAACCAGATTTATCATTGACTTGCAAAACTTCAGACAGAGGCCGAGAAAACCGGTGTCAAATAGATGGACCGCACCCACTCGCCGTGCTTGATACTGTCACCGCCGAGAACAGCCTCATCCTGGTTCAACGACCCTGAGTTCCTGCAGGCGTATAGGAGAAGAGGCAAAAGGAACTTAATAACATGCGATGTCAGACCCTGATACTCCATCGTTCATGTCCTGACCGCAGCCAAATCACTGAGCCAAAGCTGAAAAGGGTAAAACAGGTTAGCAGATGCGGATTGAGTATTGTACGAGGAGTCTCTACGTACAAAACAAGTGCATGATCCTTGCTGCTGTCAGAGCAGTAAACACACAATCTGGTACCGGACACACCACGTTTTCATCGGAGACTAGAAGCCGCAGAAGTGGGTTCTTTGACGAAACAGTGCGAGCGTGTGGCACGCGGCTCAACGTCTTTTTTGCCTTGGTCCAAAGTGTCATTGTAAAGAAGGAGGAGGAGGTGGTGTTGAGGATTGGTCTAGGTCTTGGTGTGCATGACCTGGTCCGCGGTCTAGCCTTCTGGACCACCTTCTTTCTAGCGGTGCTATTTTCTACTCACTATTTGCTTCAGAGATATCTAGCCTTTGATACAAATGTTCGTGCTTAATATGATTAAAAGCGAAGACGCCAACCGGGCTGTTTCACCTATTTTTTCTTCAAAACTTCTGGTGCTTTGGTTTTGGGGTTGACAAAAGCATCCAATTCATCAATTATTGTCCAATCACATACTGTCTCTGGACAGCATGTGGATCCCTTCAAGTTGCATTCCAACAGGAAGGACCCATTGAAAAAGAGTGAATGAGCTTGGCGGAAGCATTTGAGGAAGGCCCTGGAAGTTAGACCCAGTTGAACGTGTCAACCGTGTCGTCTGAGTGGACCGTGTGGCAGCGAACCAGCAAATTCTCCCGCGAAATCAGCCCATTTCTTGTCTCCTCGTCAGGTCTGGCGTCGCCTGCCTCCGCCTGTTGTCGATAATCGTGTCATGCCATTTTTTCTGCTCCAGGCAATTGTGACCCCATCTCACTTGCCCTTGTTGCCCTCGACCCTGGGCCGGTCCTTCCCATCCATTCTCTGTCTCTCTTTTTGATCCATGTAGGTCAGGGCATCGTAGCACCCCGGTCGTCGCTTGCCATCAACCCCCGAAATCCGGTACCTGCCCGTTCGTGGGTGCTGTATTTCCTATATCTGACCTTGAGGCTCGGAATAGCTTCACACTTAGCCCCTCTCTTATCCTCTCTTCACCTCGGTGTCCCTCTTCGTGCTCCGTCGTCCATCGTCTGTATCTTCGTTTCTGCCATCACTGCGGCCATCTCATCCACCTTGTTCGCCATTCTCATCGTAGTCTGCATATCTGCACAAACCCTTGTCGTCTCAGTTGTAGCTTGTCAGTCAGATTCAGCCTGTCCAATAGTTACTCCGCCATTCTGCCCCGCGACCTCGAAAACCCCATACACTTACCGATCGATCTATTCTATCATACATATCCAATTAATACTACTACGCGACCTACTCGAAATCTCCAAAACATCTTACGACATACTCAATTTTGCGACTTCGATCTTGACGACCTCTTCTCATCAGGCGATATCGGGGAGTTCACATAATACCCCGAGTGTGATACGCACTGCACTCGATAACTGAGTGGACGGTCTGCCTCGGAGAACCTCGCCTTACCGGATATCTTTTTCTTCCCACACACTAGCCAGGTCGTTTGCGGCATCTTCAGCCTTGACTCAGAAGCTTCCCGCCGCCTTTACCTCTCGCAACTACTGCCGGACGACACTCTGTCAACAATTTGAACCGACAGAGGTCGTCCATGATCTTGTGATCTCCCAGAGACTTTCGCTGTAGCATGGTGCCTAGCATTGTCCAATCTGACGGCATGGATCAAATGGAAATCCCCTTTCCAGCACACCGTGAGCGCCAGGAAGGCTCCCCCCCTCCCTTTCAAGATCCTCTGGCTCTTCTTCGCAGTCTTCCTGAGCCTCCGCTGGAATGTCAAGTATGTGTTGTTGGCGCAGGACCTGCCGGTCTAATGTTGGCCGCAAACCTGACCAGATTCGGCATCAACGTTGAGGTAATCGATGACCGAGCCGATCAGACGCCCGTGGGAAGGTAAGCTTATCACCAAGATTCAACTGTACCACTGAAACAACGCAATTGACCTCGAAAATAGAGCCGATGGCCTTCAGCCAAAGACGATCGAAACCTTCCGACAAATGCGACTATCAGATACTTTGCTAAAACAAGGTGTTCGTGTCTTCGATATCGCATTCTGGCGTAGTACAGCGGACGAGCCTCTTCGTCGGCTTGGTCGCGAAGTCCATTACCCCCCTATCATCGATGTTCTCGACCCCTATATCCTTCTAGTCCATCAAGGTATGGTCGAAGGGCTGTTTCTTGAGGACATGAAAAAGCGTGGCAAGGAGGTCCGACGAAACATGGCTTTTGAGTCGTACAGCGTCCCCGACAACAAGACCGGTCCCCTCCAAGTCAACTGCCGTGCCAATGTCAATCAAGACAAGCGTTCGGTTCTGACTCAATACCTGATTGGATGTGAGTGGTAAACCCTCACACTTATCATACGCTCAGAAACTGACATTGCTACTTAGGCGACGGTGCACACTCCAAGGTTCGCAAGAGTATCCCCGATGTCAAGGCTGTCGGCATGTCTCAGGCTGCCATTTGGGGCGTTCTTGACGGTGAACTGATTACCGACTTCCCCGACATTTGGTCCAAGACGCTCGTCTACTCACAAGAGCACGGTTCAATTCTCATCATTCCTCGAGAGAGGAATATGACTCGTTTCTATATTGAGCTGAAGGCCGGTGCCAAATTTGATCGCCGCGATCTGGGTCAGGAGTTCATGATGAAGCGCGCGAAGAAGATTATGGCGCCGTTCCGCTTGGACTGGAAGTATGTTGAGTGGTTCGGTCGGTATCAGGTTGGTCAGAGGGTTGCTAGTCGCTTCACTGATGGCCACCTGAGGGCGTTCCTGGCTGGTGATGCCAGCCACACCCACTCTCCCAAGTCAGCGCAGGGTATGAACACCTCAATGCACGACTCGTGGAACTTGTCGTGGAAGTTGAACCTTGCGGTTCGAGGCTTGGCCAAGCCAAATCTTCTCGAGAGTTACGAGGAAGAGCGACGCAAGATTGCCCTGGACTTGGTTAACTTTGACTATGAGCATGCGAACCAAATTGCTGGTGGCGACGCCATTGCACTCGCCGAGAACTTCAGGACTAACGTCCGTTTCATTTCCGGAATTGGTGCTGAATATGGTGAGAATGCCATCAATCGACCAGGAATTGGAAACAACCATTTTGTAATGGGAGACGCCAAGCCAGGTTGCCTTCTGCCTCCCGCCAAGGTTACTCGATATATCGACTCCAACCCTGTGGATATCCAGCTTGACATTCCTATGCTCGGTCAGTTCCGAATCTACCTTCTTATGTGGGATGTTCAACAATCTGCACCGTTTCTGCAGACCTTCTGCCATGCTATTGCAGGTACAGACTCCTTTATTAGCCGTCTATCTGCTGCAGCTAGCGCTTCCTATGCTTCTCAACCCCGAGCACCAGCTCCTGAGGATGTTTATTCCCGACCTGAGCGATACACCGTTGTCAGCCACCTCTTCACTTTTGGTCTTATCAGTAAGTTTCTTCGCATCTTGTACTTGGAGGTCGCTTGCTAACAAGTTCATCAGCCACCATGCCCAAGACGGAAATTGAAATCTCAGATCTCCCACCTCTTCTGCAAGACAGCCGTTGGACCTTCTACCTCGACGACATTCCCGATCAGGACACCCGTGGCTCCCTATGCACTAACAAATGGCTCGGCAGCCTGGGACCTGGCGAGGTTGCCATCGTTAATGTTCGTCCCGACGGTTATGTCGGCTCGATAGGTCGCTGGGACTCAAGCCTTGATGAGTCTGGTGTTCAGGCAGCTCGATGGCTCGATGAATATTATGACGGATTCATGAAAATTCCAACGCAGTAAGCTCGGAGGGGATCCTGAGTTAATATAGAGGACCAGCCAAAGCCCACGCAACCCTTAGACTCGCCCGTACTCTATCTGAAATTCTTCGAGAGCCATCCGGGGGACAAGAGATCCCCGTGCACATTGGCATTTTCGAATTCTTATATCCAGGAGTACGGAGTTGTTGACAATATTTTATCATCCTTGATGCGAACTCCTACAGTGCCCAGCGTGAACCTACATCATCATTGAAAAGAACTAAGCAGGACGTGCCAATCTGGCCCGATCAATCCACCACTCACAGAAGGAGGCGGGACCAGGAAGGCATATTTAGAGACGGATGTTATTGTGGGCAATAGAAGAGGGCCACCAACACAGTAAGATCGATCGCCAGATAGGCGTAATCTTGCTCATGTCACGACACGTTTGGTAGTTAGTCACTACTCATATCATGGAATCTATTTTATTTATCAACCTGCATTATTGTTCATTATTGTTGTTATTATGTTTTATCGCCATACGTACGACCCCACATGGTCTCTTTCTTATCAGCTCTGAATACATGAAGATAATGTCAACCAACGTCTGTGCTCAGATGATTCTATCTAAAGCTGCTCTCTTAAGTCTCTAAATCACGCTGGTTCATATGAGGTCCTCTCTTACCAGCCGTTTTTCTTCACCACGCATCTCTCTAGTCATCTACTAGTTGTTCTTGCAATCCTGCACCTCCTCATAGGGGTAGGGTAGGATAACTGTTCTACATCTGGCACTCGAAAACATTTTGAGAATGCCAAGAACAAATATCTCATGTGTGGCGTAGTGAAAACGAGGAAACCAGATTAGTAAGACGCATATAGGGAAATAGAATGAAGTTTCCGATATTTTTGAAATTTCATGACACTCGGCTGAGCCCAACAGCCTGACTATTGCCCTTATTATGCTAGCAGATATGCATTCTACATCAATATCCCGTTTTCCATTCCCTGTTCTTGCTTGCCCGCTTTTCTTTTTAAAACAAATCCACCATCTGAGTTGTTGCCTGATTATTGTTGGGTAGGCATGGACACATCAGCCTTCTTAGCAACGGCATCGGCACTCTGCCATAGAGCTGTGACAGTCTTGAGCTGAGTGTAAAAGTTGATACCAGGCTTTCCGTAGAATGTGCTGGCACCACCACCAGCAATAGACTTCTTGTTACCAGTGAAAGAGAACATGGGCAGGGGGACAGGGATAGGGACATTGATGCCCACCTGACCAGCCTCAATATTCTTGCGGAAGGTCTCGGCAGTAGCACCAGACCTGGTGAAGATAGCAGTACCATTACCATACTCGTTCTTGTTAACAAGGTCGATAGCGTCATCAATGGACTCTGCGTTGAGGCAGACAAGGACCGGGCCGAAGACCTCCTCCTTGTAACAGGTCATGTCAGGTGTGACATTGGTGATAATGGTAGGGCCAACCCAGTTACCGTTAGGGTACTTGCTGGGCTTGTAACCACGGCCATCGAGAAGAATAGTAGCGCCCTCCTTCTCGGCAGACTCAATGAGCTTCTCAATGCGCTCCTTGCTCTGTGGGGAGATCACGGGACCGAGATCGGCGCCCTCCTCAAAGCCACCATTGACGTTGAGGTGCTTAGCTTGCTCGGCGACCTCGTTGAGCCACTCCTTGGTCTCGCCAACCATAACAAGAGTGCTCAAAGCCATGCAGCGCTGACCGGCAGCACCGAAAGCGGCACCGGTAATGGAGTTGATGAACTGGTTTTTGTTGGCATCAGGGGAGACGACAGCGTGGTTCTTGGCGCCCAGGTTGGCCTGAACACGCTTGCCATTGGCTGAGCCACGACTGAAGATGTACTCGCCGGCCTTGTTGCCACCAACGAAGCTGATCGCTTTGATAGCGGGCTCATCGAGGATGAAATCGACGGTGCGGTGGGCACCGTGAATGATGTTGACAACACCCTCGGGGAAGCCAGCCTTCTGGACAAGCTCGGCAATGATCATGGCAGCACCGGGGTCACGCTCAGAGGGCTTGAGTATGAGGGTGTTTCCAGTGATGGTGGCAATAGGGATGCACCAAAGGGGAATCATGGCAGGGAAGTCTACACATTAATTAACGAAGGGATGATGCTAGCGAGTCGCCAATTACTTACTGAAGGGGCAGATAGCAGCGGTTACGCCCAGGGGCTCACGGTAGGTTCGGGTCTCCATGTCCTTGGAGACTTCAAGGACCTCACCCTTGAGAAGCTCTGGGGCAGAAACAGCAGCCTCAGCGACCTGAAGACCACGAAGGACATCGCCCTTGGCATCAGCAAAGGTCTTGCCTTGCTCGAGAGTTATGCTGGCAGCGAGGCGGTCCCAGTTCTCACGAATAAGCTGGACAAATCGGAACATGATCTGCTGTCGAGAGATGACAGTAGTGTTCTTCCATGACTTAAAGGCCTTCTCGGCGCTTGCAACAGCAGCTTTCATCTCAGCGTCAGTCATCTGAGGGACGCGAGTAACGAGCTCGTTGGTAGCCGGATCGTGCAAGTCGATGTACTTATCGGTCGAAGACGAAACAAACTTGTTGTCGATGAAGTAGGGAGTATCGACCGCCTCGACCTTCGCGTGGGTGGTAGGATAACTGCTGGCGGTTGAGGCTAGGGCAGCCGTCACAGGCTGAAGCTGCTTGCTTGTCGCATGAATGCGCCTGGCAGCGACATGGGACGAGCCGCTGGTGATGTTAGATGAGGCCAGGAGAGAGGATCGGGAGAGTGCGGGAGTAGATCGGCTGGAAGCACCCAAGCCGCGAGAGATTGCGCGACGCATGATGGCGATAAGGGATGATAGTATGTGAGGCCCAAATACGTTGTGGGCAAGTGAGAGGGACAAGAGCTAGGAGAGGGGGAGCAATTGGCTTCGATAACTTCCAATGAAGCAACAAACAGGACAGAATTCAAGAGGTCATGGGTTCTCTAGACTTTTATACTGAGGAACTGTCCCGGCTATGTCAACGGTGCGGAGGCAATTGGAGGGGCGTTCATCTGAGAAGGTCACCACTTACAAGCACCAAAGGCGAGTCAGTGCGGGGCGGCAAGAGCAACTCATGATAAGCTAGCAACTTCCCCCAAGAGCTGGGCTGGCATTTCTGGAAAGTGTGGGGTAATTGCCGAGTGAGCCCCGGCTTGTCCGCTGGTTACCGTCAATGCCGATGGATACCACGGTCTGAGGTTTGTCTCCCAATTCTAGTCTCCTACTGGTTGAGATTGCCGGCCAGAAACTAGATCTCTCACTCCATTGTTCGTCTCCTTTCGCCTGCCTAATTGGGAAACATATCTATCTCAAGTGACCTGCCACTTCGATTCCTTTGACCTTTATCTATCGGACGTCGGGGTCACCTTCCATGATTCTCAAACGTAAATGGATGCTTATAGAGGGCGTTCGCCTTCTCAATATCGATCTAGGCTGATACTGGACACCCTTATCTGTAAATGCACGCCGATTTCGGTGAAAAACATAAAAACCCAGATTTAATACTTGTTGATTTGACCTACTGTAAATACGAACTAAACAAACCGAGATAATAGTGCCAACGCCTTGCTTCATAGTACTTCTTGAGTGGTCTAGACACATGGAACACCACGACGGGTCATGAACCGATGAAGAGTGAGGTCAGCCTGAAAAGCTATCAATTATTTGATATCCCTATCGCTGCTCTGATGCGCCAAATCAATCAATCAATCAATCGTGAGAATTGTGTACATTTCCTTCCAAACTTGCGTCTCTTCTTACCTCCACAGGTTCTCCGTCCGCTTTTGAATATCATTCCACCCAATACAACTGACCATCTGAGATTATTTTCTCGTTTTCCTTATGACTGGCTACGGGTAGTGCGCTTGTTGACAGCGCCCTTGACCTGCTCAGCGCCGGTAGCGGTGGCCTCAGCGGCCTTATCCTTGACCTGCTTGGCCTTGTCGGATGCCTTTTCAGCAGTCTGCTGAACAGCGGGTGACTTGCCAAGGTTGAACAGAACAGCGATGAGGCCGGCGGCACCGATGATAATGGCGGCAAAAGCTCCAGCAACCTCAGGGACGAACTTGATGGCCTCGATGGGGTCCTGAGCGGCAATGGCCTTGAAGAGCTCCACCTTCTCGGTGATGTAGTGAACAGGGTCATCGAGGAACTTGAGGTCGTTGGGGGACTTAGGCTTGTCCTCCTGCTTAGGCTTGTCGGCATCGAATAGAGCCTTCTCGATGGGGTGCTTGACACCAAATGTCTCCTCAGCGAGCTTGTTGGCGTCCTCAACGGAGTGACCAATGTAGATGTTGTCAAAGAGAATATCATTCTGCATAGTCCAGATCTCGAAACCAATGGCTCCCATGGGCTCGAAGTTGGCAGGGGTCTTGTCCTCAAAGTAGTCGGGGTTCTTGATCTTGCGGGGAGCCCAAGTTCCCTTGTATGCCGGGTTCTCGATGTAAGGTGCAGTCCACTTGCCCTTGTAGTCGGGGTTGCGCTTCATTGGCTTGGTCCACGGGCCGCAACCAGAGGTGTCGGCACACTTGGGGTTGGGGACGGTAGGGGCGATCCAGTCGCCGTCCTCCTCGTCATCCCAGTCATCTGGCTTCTCGGCCTCGGGGTCGGGGATGGTGACGGGCTCGTTCTCGAGCCAGTCCTCGGGTTTCTCGGCCTCCTCGTCGACAATCTCGTAGGGGGCATCCTCATCCCAATCCTCAGGCTTCTTGGCCTCGGGATCCGGAATGCGTGCTTGGTCAACCCAGTCCTCAGGCTTCTTATCGTTCGCATCATCAATCTCGGCTGGGGGGTTGACAGCGGGGGTGAAATCCTCCAAGAGGCTACCGGTCTTAACCTCCTCATTATTCTGCTTGATGACGTACGTGTTGTTGGGATGAACGATCAAGGTGTAAAGCTCGGTGGTCTTTGTAATCTTGGCAGTGGGGGGAGAATCGAGATGCTTCTCCTCATACTCGCCGGTCTTGGGGTTCTTGTGATTGAAAATGAAGTGAACCTTGTTGGTATGGCCACACTTGTCGGGACCGAACATGATCACGTAGGGGGTTGTGTTTGCGAACTCTTCCTGATGGAGAGCCTTGTTGTCGCGAAGGAGCTTCATGTAAGCGCCACCACACTCGAGACCATCTGGGAGCAAAAATATCAGCATGCGCGATCACTGAGTGGAGTTCCAGAGTCATGCTTACTTTGTAGCTTCACCTCATACTGGACAACGAGGGTGTTGTCCTTGTTGTCAATCTTCTTAGGGAACTTGGCGGAAATAGCATGGTGCGCCGCAGGGTTCTTGACAACAAGACCTTTATCACCCTCGATGCCCTTGTATTGTACGGGCTCTTCAACGGCCCACTCGCCAACATAAGCCCATTCCTCCTCGGAGCCAGATGTGTCCTTCTTTGCGTGAGAGGGCTTCCATCGCTGGTCCCAGTCGTTGGTGAACTGCTCAAGGAAGTCTGCCTTGACAACGGTCGGCTATAAGGGTGAGTCAGCTATCAATTGGCTGGGACAAGAGCTCATGAGGAGGAGCTACATAGCACCAAACATGAGCTCAATTGCTCATTTGAAAAAATAAAATAAAAACTCACAGTGAAGGTAGGGAGCTTGTCGGGAACAGAAGGGGAAGCCTCCTTGAGGTCCTCGGCGTGGACGTTGCCCGTAAGCATGGCAGCCGACATGGCCGCTGCGACAGCGTTGAGCTTCATGATGAAGGAAGTGACGGAGTAGCTTGGGCAAAGAATTAAGGACGTCACCAGAGGCTGCGCAAGAGGAGGAGCAGGAACACAATTAAAAAAGACTTGTGACTGAGGAAAAGTGTGTATGCTCGATGAGGGTATTCCCAGCGCTCGAGGAGATAATAGGTCCAAGAGTGAGGTGGAATGGGGAGAGTGAAGAAGCGAAAGGTGGCGTCTTAACAATGAGTGGAGAGCTCTGCCTTAGTGTTGAGGACACGTAGAAAGAAGAAGCTCAGAGCCGCCTAAATTTCAGGGATCACGAACAGGTACAGAGCGGGGGTCATGGCCCGGAGCCACTAAGGTTGGAAGCAGGAAGGTGCGGATGCCGACTGTCAGGTACTCCCACAGTGGAGAAGTCCATGGAAGCCTCACAGCCTCGGCCTTATAGTTACAGAATACGACATGTCCCACAGAAGGCTCGAGAAGAAGACAGCTGTCAATGGAACAATTGGCGGATGAATGGTTAATTTCACAAGCGTAATAAGCCTTAACTTTAAAAGTAAAATAAAACATTGCCTAAGCAAGTCCAAGAGGCATAATAGTGTTTACAAGGATGCATAGAGCTGTAGTTGGATCGTTCTTTAGGCTTCACTGTAAAAACAAATGCTCGGCCAGTAGCAAAGTTCGGAGTCTTCAGTACCTTTGCTTCTGAACGAAACAAGGAGACGTCTACAGTGGCTTGCTAGTTAGTCTCTTGATTGGTCAACGCAAAGGATATGGACCAATAATTTTGAATTTGTCGACAGAGGTTATTCTTCTCCGCATTACCTTCATTATGCGTGATATCAGCCAGTGGCAAGAAATCCGTCTACGCGTTGTTTAATAGCTACCCTATGGACTGATGGCTGACATGGAGCAGAAGCTTGAAAGGGTTCCAGCACTAAATTAGTACTCAGGGAACAAGAAAATACCAGTCCTTGATATAAGGTGTTAAAATGACCTCAGAAAAGCGCATACTAAATTTATATTAAATTTACTTAAATGTTTTCATCACTCAAGATCAAGGTCCTGAGTTTTCTTACCCCCCATGTTGTCTCGAGAGGGGGCCTAACAAGACAGCAATAAGATCAAGCACACATGGAACACTGTGGCATCAAGGGTACTACTGCAATGAAACTGTATTTTGAAGCCGATTATTCTGTCACGATGCATGTACACAGATATCAGCGACGCAGAAAAACTGCCCGGTATGCAAACATTCGAAGAGGCGACTTCCAAATACAACTATCTCGAAAAATCCGGGATGAAATGATTGTCTTGTGATAAAGTCAATGTGTGAGTCCAATTTAATCATCTCGGTTGTTTACAAGCTAATAAGCCCACAAGCACCCGATTGGGAAACGGGAACCAATCAGAGTGACACCCCACAGCTAACGCAACCTCAGTGGCCATGTTGGGTTTTGTTCAGACTTCAGGTCAATCGAAAAATGCACATCAAGATAAGGTTACGCAGAGCGCCAAAAAAGAGGTATTGTATTGATGCTCGTGTCGAGCCGTATGTGAACGCGCAAGGTGTCCCAATAATTTGTCCATGAAAAGTCGATCCGGCCAAAAGAGGCCTTCGTCATGATGCCCAACATGTATCACATTTGAAATCAAACTCCAATCATTACCGCTCTAGAGCAAACCCATTAAAATCCTTCCATTCTATCAACCAGATGTCCAAAAGAGGCGATCCAGTTTACAGAGCGAAGACAGCGGCGACGAGACCGAGGAGAGAGACACCACCAACAAGGGCGTTAGCAGCATTGCCAGTCTCGGAAGACTGAGCAGCGGAGCCGGAAGCAGTGCCGGAGGCAGATCCAGAGGCAGTCTCAGAGGCGTCGGTAGCGGTGGCATCAGACTCAGAGGCAGAAGCGGTGGCGGTGCTGTCCTCATCGGAGGCAGAGCCGGTGGCCTTGGAACCAGCAGACTCGGCAGCGGAGGAGGCCTTGTCATTGGAACCAGCAGCGCCGGTCTCCCGGGGAGTGCCGGAGATGGTCTTCCAGTAGTTGTCGGCGATACAATCCTGGAGACAGACAGAGTACTTCTCGGTATCGGAGGCAGAACCCTTGCCCTTGGGGCAGGCGGCAACACACTCGGTGGTGGCGTTGATGTTCTTCTCATCGGGAGAAGGGACCTGTGGTACTATCGTCAGACCTGTGTTTTCCCGTTCACGGGAAATGGCGTACTCACAGAGATGCAGTAAGACTGGCACTTGACATCACCAGCATCACAGGCGTCAAGGCAGTCAAGCTGAGACTGTTGAGCGGGAGAGACAGAAGCAGTCTTGCTCTGGGCAGCGGCCATGGTGGCGAAAGCGCCGGCAACGAAGATGGAGGTGAAACGCATGTTGATGGATTTTGAGGTTGTTGATATTAGAATTAGTAGTGTAAAGTAATCGAGATAGATCAAAGCGAAAGTCTGAAATAGAATTCTTGTCTTAACGAACGACGGATGGATGACAACGAGGGTGAAGAAGAAGGGGAACAAAAGCACGCGACGGGGTAGCCAGGTCCTTTTATGAGTCGAGTCCTCAACTAGACGTGGACGGTTTGCAAAGGGGCATCCACACCACCAAACCAATGACCTTCCCACCACCGCTTAAGTCCAAGCAAGCCTAGACAAGTTAACGCAAAGTCTCAGACCCCCCAGGCCAGGCTAGGGGAAGCCGTGAAAGTCACAGGCTCGTAGGCGGAGGCGCAGGCACAAGTCAACAAGATTGACCTGAGGTGTAGGCAAAGCGCGCCAAGCTAGCCCCCGGCTCATCGGGAGATAGGGGACCCATCAGGACCTTCACATTTTGCTTGTCAATGGCTCGCGGTGCGACATGGAGGAGCATGGACATGGGGTGAGGGAAGAGAGGACCCATGATGGCGCTAGGATTAGGATTGCAGCCATTGAGGGTCCATTCTGTCTGATCAGGAAGTGCAAGAGACGGGGGAAGAGAGAAGCGAAGTATCTATCACCTTCTCGAGGATGCTATTGCTGTAGGTCGTAGGCACAGAGTACACATGATGCACATTCGGGATTCCGTTAGTATCATAATAACACAACAATAAAAGGATGAGGGGGAATTTTGGGTATGTCACGCAAACCCCCTCACACAAGTCCACGTCCACGTTGTGACACAGGCACAGTATCCGTACATGCAGTTGGATGACAACAAAGAAAGGACAAGCGCAAGCACAAGCACCAAATTAGAGTGAGTTGCAGTCGGGGTCGGACTGTAGCGAGCGAAGAAGAGGAGCCTGAGGAGGGAGGCAAGCGGTATCCGTACATGCTCCGTAGACGACTGATGTGATGTCGATCGATGTTCGTTTACTTCTGGTCTGGGGAAGCCCGCCGACATCAATTTTAAATTCGCAAGCCAAGAGACTACCACTAATTTGCCGTCCCTGTCCTGCGTTGACTAGGGGAAGAAACGACCATTTGCCAGCTGAGCTGGGGGATGTTCCTGCAATTCCGGATCAGCGCAGATCTTGCATCTCTCCCTTCGTTTAGCAATTCTTTTTCGGCTCAGATGATCGAGGATGGCCATCATGTTGTGACTGACCATAACTAACAAAACTTATGATGGATGGAAAAAGACGTTGGGAGATAAAAACACATGCGACCCACACAAATTGGATGGATGATCCTCCACTTGCTCATCCATCCCTCATCAGGAGCTTCGCCTCCAACATCTCGTGTTGCCAGGCGACATGACCACCATCTGCTGTCCTTTGTTACATGTGTGGTGTTTTTTGCTTTCCACCACCACTGACGAGCCGTCCCCCATTGTGCACCTTTAAAAGGTGACGGGGACACGGCTGTTCTTCTCAGCGCGCCTAGATTACTTCACTAGCACACACCGGATCTCTCCAAGTCGATTGGATTCGAGGTTGTCTCAGGGGGGGTGACCCTTGGGGCTAGACAATAATAGACCAGGCCTCACCATTTGGGGACAAGGGGTGGGCGGAAGTGTGTCCGAGACGAGACTATCAGCCAGTGAGTGCTATTTGCAAAGTGTTTGCAATCCAGCCAATACAATGTAAACAATAACACACTTGACGGTTTGTTTTCTTCTTCACAGTATGAGTGAATAAAGAACAGACTGGAAAGCCATGGCCTACTAAGTTAGCACCATACCGGCCGGCTCAAAGAGCTGAGGCCGCTTTGGAGGGTTTGGCCAGAGTAATTAAAACGGCCTCGTTTTCATTGGCGTACTCCGTACATGTATACATAGTACATTTTGCTTGGCCAACACCAGCGTCATCTCAATGCACTGTCACTAGGTTAATAGACTACTCCGTACATGTTCAAGAACTCAACAAGATCAAACTCTGCTCTTCCCTCAAAGGGACAGGATAACGGGGCCTAGGGCCTCTAACGGATGCTCTATGCCGCGTTGTCACCTGTAAAAGCCGTCGGCTCAACCTCTTTCCATCCATCCCAATCCATGAATACGAGGTATGCCAGTGAAAAAGCCCCGGCGGTGCACCCCGTTCCCCCATATGCCACTTTGTTATTAGGGGTATCTGTGCTACTACTACAGTACAGTCAGTACTACTGTTACTGCTACAGTGTAGCTCTTCCAGGACCAGGTTGTTGGCGTCCCGGCACCGGCGCTCAGAGCTGAAAAAGGTCATTTAAAACAGGGGCATGGGTCAGCATCAAGACAAGACATGTTGCTCAGAGCCTGTTGATGGATTCTCGTACTCATTAAACGAGTATTATTACCCACCTGTGAAGGCTTGTGATTGAAGCGCCATCCTTGAAAATGTTAAAACACAGGCCAGGTCTGTTCCAAGGCATTCGTCTACTCCTCTACAATTCGGGAGGATCCTCCATCTGATGCTGGTTATTATCACATATTCAAAACTGAGTCATTCAGATGACATGAGCCCTTGAGTTCATGCAAAGACGTGTACTATACCCCTATGCGTTGTAACAGATCTGGCCCATTTCGTACTTGCATCGATGAATCTTGATGGAACAGAAACTCCATCAGGTCTGTCTTTTGGACCATTCTCGGCTGTTCCGTCTCCGTTCCTATTCATAGCTCACTCGCTTGCCACCATAGACGCAATACAACCCTTAGATCGGACTGAGGCCAATGCCCTTTGAAAACCGAGGTCGCACGCGTTGCATAGGATTGGGATACGGAGTACAGGATAGAATATTCCGCACCAAAGAAAAGCCCATCACATGGCCAAGATTCTTGAAACAGAGACTTGGTGTAGATTTTGGCGAGCCAGTGAGTGAGTGGGCGGACCAGAAAAAATACATCCTGCCCAGTCAAGACTAGTAACCGCTCAACGTTCCCAAGCCATTGTTTCTGATTGTTTCGGCCACAACCTCATTCTCTGGAGAAAGGCCTTGGGCTTGGAGAATGTCTTCTGGTTGTTAATTGGCCAACGTACTAGGTGCTTTGTTATCCCAAGAGTGCTCTTGTCATTATGGGATGGGCTTTGACAGCACAGAGCACTTAATGCCCGACCTCTCAGCCACTAAGAGGCTCTGAAACCACAGCCTACCTAAGGTAGACAAGACAAGTGCAGCATTGGCTTCACATTGGACAAGAAACTGTCCACCACCAACATCAGCTTCAGCTGCACCACATTGACTGCGCTGCTATCTCATTTCCCAAACCTCGATCCTCCGCTGTATCTCTGTCTTGCCCCGGCTGCTAGGCTCCAAATCAGAAACCCTCTGAAAAGGCACAATTTACAACGCTCCGCATCTTTAGATCTTCCTCCAAAGACAGAATGTCTACTGAGCAACGCCCAGCTGGGGATGCCCTGATTACTTCCGAGGACCCGAACCATCCTGCTAACCTGATCCCTTCACTATGCGCAAAGTTCTGGACTCTGGGCTGGGTCACGGGAACAGGAGGTGGTTGCTCTATTCGAGATGAGTATGTTTGTTTGCTTTGCTTATGTTTGAAATTTTATCACTTTTTACCCCGCGGCCCCGCCATGATGAGTTGGAGAAAGCAAATTTATTCATTCCGAGACTCATGATACCAGCATATATCCTCCTCAAGTGAATGAGAAAACATTTGAACCTTCCCCTGAGTATTTACTATAAAAATAGGGAGCAAATGTTCCTCTAACTTACACCATGGTCGCAGTGATCTCGTATACATTGCACCCTCAGGCGTTCAAAAAGAACTCATGAAGAACACCGACATCTATGTCATGGCTCTTTCTGAGCAAGATCCTAACCACAACAAGCTCAACCAGCGCACTTATCTGCGATCTCCTCCCTGCTACAAGCCCTCTCAGTGTACCCCCTTGTTCCTCGCAGCTTTCACCCGCCGAGGAGCTGGCTGCTGTATACATACTCACTCTCAATGGGCTGTTCTTGTCACCCTCCTGTTAGAATCACAAGGACCCGGAAAGGATCGAGTTTTCGAGATCAACAACATTGAGCAGATCAAGGGCTTTGGCCGTGGCATGAACAAGACAGGCAACCTGGGCTATCATGACACCCTTCGCATTCCAGTCATCGAGAATACTCCTCATGAGGAGGACTTGACCGAGTATCTTGAAGAAGCGATGGACAAGTATCCCGACACATATGCTGTCCTCGTCCGTCGTCATGGTGTCTACGTCTGGGGTGACAACGTTCATAAGGCCAAGACTCAATGCGAGAGGTAAGGGAGACATCGCAAGCTCACTCGTGACCTGCGAATGATTATGCTGATATAACGTAGTCTTGATTATCTGTTCCAGCTTGCCGTTGAGATGAAGAAACTCGGCCTTCCTTGGATTAGCCAAGTTGAGCAGATTGCTCCCCAGCGAACATAGTCGAAGAAGAATTGAGAGTGTGACTACAAATCCAGGAACCTTAGTTTGGGCTCTTGGCGAAAGGGGTTGCTTGCCAGGTAGTTAGTCTGAAAGCCAAAAAGGAGGAAAGGCGTTATGTGAGACGATAGCTGAAAGAAAATTCGAGGGTGGTGGCTAGATGAATGTGGTCGATAACATGTTAATGACCAAGGTACGAAAAGACTCACCTGGAAAATAGAGCATGCCACTATCACGGGTCATTCTCTTGTTGAGGTTTTCGATGGGCACCATCTAAAATTGATTTGCAGTTCAACCCGCCAAGTCTTGCGGTGTAGACACATTGCTTACAAGACTTGCTATATGGTTACCTAGGTATGCACATATCGCACAACATATTCAGGGCCTTGTGGCTATAAAATCAAGAATTATCCAACTCATAGCTCATCTCTAGGGCGTTGCTGCTCAAAGACACCAGGCTCCTCCCACATTCTCTTCTTGGGATTGCCGATATTGTCTTGATCACCCTCTGCGATATTCCCCAGATCATCTGCCTCTCTCACGACGTTTACAATCTTATCCAGCTCCTCCAAAACCTCATCCTTCTGCTCGGTGGGAACCTTAACGGTAGGCAATTCATCGTCCGGCAAGCCCTCCACTGGAGCTCCTTTGCTCGCCTGTCCAGCCTCTTTCACCTGGCCCTGCCCAGAACCTGCGTGCATCACCGCACTGCCTGCCGATGTACCCAATCCGAACACCAACCTCAGCGGTAGCCAAACAATCCACCACATCGGTCCATACAGTAGCCTTCTGAATAACAGCCATCCGAGTGTACAGGCTAGCATATAAAACGTCGTCTGAAGGTACCACGTATCGCTTTTCTGCGAGCGCAGCAATGTACCCAACAAATCCTTGGAGCTCGCCAGCATTGTATCCAGAGAGCCATACGACTCATTCAATTGCTTCAGGGCAGCAGAAGATTCCGTCAGAGTCTCGTGCGCAAACTCGCTGCGCGCCAACTCCGCCTGGATCAAATCATGTGTTCGTCGCAGGGCGTTGGTCACATTAGCACTCGCTCCAACGTTCTGTTGATCCTCTTCAGTGAGGCTCGATTGCTGCTTCTGAACATGCTGCTGGTGGCGTGTAGGACGAGAAAACTTTTCATCGTCAGGGTAAAGAGAGTTGGTCTCGGAGGTAGGTTGTGAAAATGATCTAAGGAGGATCTCGCGCTCTTGTCTTTGTGCCTGTGCGAGGTTATACTTTGCCAACAATCGTGCTTTTCGAAAATAGAGACGGCAGCTAGAGTACGTTAAACATGAATGCCATTTTCCTCTCAGTAGTACAAACCATACCTTTCAAGGTCTTTCCCAATCTTTTCGGCACTCTCTTTCAATCGGTCTTTGTCATGGTCTGCACCACGAAGAAACTCCACTTCCTCCTGCAGAAGCTCATGCTCCTCTTCTCCGTCCCGCAGAGTACTCGTAATTTCTGCGGTGAGTTCGCCGCTTTCGCTGGTCTCCTCATCAGTGGTCAGGGGCACAGAGCCGGGTTGGAATTTGAGTGACGCGAGTCGATCGATAAGCTCTTTGAGCTGCGTTGTAGTCTCTTGCAGAGCCGTCAGACGCTCCTGCAGACCCTCGAAGGACATTTTCAGCTTGCTGAGCTTGCGATATTATGCTGGCGAACAAGAACTGTTAGGCGTATGCCCTCTAAGGCGATATCAAAATGTGGTCCGTCATTGTCATGACGTTGCAGTTAGCTAGGTGCTACCCCTTTAGGGCGATATGCATGTACCGAGACGTTACCGATCCTCGAAATTTCAGCATCGCCAAACTGCCCACCTATAGCTCTTGAGTGTGTTAATGACCACGTTCGACTCCCTTGCCAAAGCCAATTTCTCTTAGTATTTCACGAGCTTCGCCTTTTCCTCGCCTTCAAGATGATCACCAAGTTTATGACCGAGGTTTCGGCCAAATTCAACCCGTTCTCAGCCTGCGCAAAGCCAGCTCGTCTGTTTCTCACATTTCTGCCTCCGAATGCCCGAGCGAATGGAACAACAATTACATCAACCATCCTACCCCGAACTTCAAAAGAGCCCAGCTCCCTACGAGTGAAATTTAGTACGTAATACTGGAAGGCTATGGCCTTCATGGGGGTCAGCGGCTAACGAGCTGTAGAGGATGGCAAGGAGCTCAACTTCGACTGCCAAAAGATCAACATTAAAGGACTGGTCGAGGAAGTAGACCGACATTCGCGTCAACTGCAGAAGGCAGCCGACTTGACCGATTAAAACATGTGGAAGACACCGCTATACTGTATCACTCTGCATCAACGGCGTTTAGGAAACGACTCATGTACATTTAAGAACCCCAGTATGGCATAGCAGGGATTGAGGGTCTTGTATAATATTACGACAATTGGCATCATTTTATATATTCTTATTGAGTATCGCTGTGCTCAACTTTTGTGAAGACTACATGTCTGCCATACTTCTTCCTTTTATGCAAGATGGTTGGTCTACGAACACTTAAGCAGAGGCACCGCTGATGAAGAACCACTTGTCGATGGAAGCATCGATCTTCTCGGCGGGCACATCCTCGTTGGGAGGCAGAGGGGGGAGCTGGTCAGGGGAGACGCGAGAAGGAGAGTTCTGGACAGTGACGTTGGTGCTATGCAAACATTAATATCAACTATGTTAGGAAGACAGCTCAGAGACTTACGTGGAGACACCGCCAGCAGGGGTCTTGCCAGTGATGAGACGCTCCCAGGCCTCAGCACACTCGCGGACGACGTCAAGAGCATAGCTTAAAGTTGTTAGTCTTGGAGTCACCGAGCTGGAGTTTGAGAGCTCACCTCTTGTTCTTGCACTCGCCAGTGAAGGCAAACTGGTTCTCGGGCTTGCCATCGGGAATCTTGTAGATACGGAACCACTCGTTGGTGGCACGGAGGAGACCAGGAAGGTGTCGCTCGACATCCTCGACGTCGTTCAGCTTGGAGGCGAGAGGGTCGTTGATATCAATGACAATGACCTTCCAGTCGGTCTCCTCCTCGTCGAGGAGAGCCATGACACCGAGGACCTTGACCTGCTTGACCTGGCCACTGTAGCCAACGAGTTCACCGATCTCGCAAACATCGAGAGGGTCGTTGTCACCCTTAGCCTTGGTCTCAGGGTGAACGGAGTTGGGATCCTCCCAAGTCTGGCGATTGAGTTAGGAATGACCATGTCAGATTGGGGTAATTATGAGCATACCTGGGGGAAGGCACCATAGTTCCAGAGGTAGCCCTTGTGGGGGAAGCAGTTTCGGACGTATCGAAGCTTGCCCTTCTTGATATCCTGCTTGATGGGGTTGAGGAGCTCCTCCTTGGAGATCTACAGTGAGGTTTTTGTCAGTCTTTATGTTTTGCGTTTTGTTGGTCTGGGCAGCGATTGCGCAAGGAGGGGGAGGGGTAATATTGGAGCACACGACAGCTGTAAATAAAGCAAGGCGTGCCGAGCAGGCAACAAGACAGCAATTGATGTTGACCAGATCATACCTCGAGCTTGGCATTGGTCCATCGAGGAATCTCGACAACCATGTTCAGGATGGTCTGCTCCTGGTTGGCATAGAGGGGAATATCATGGAAAGGAGACACGGGCTGGCCATCCTTCTCGATGTAGACTCGGTGCTCGAGGGTGTTGGGAGCCGCAACCTTGCGGACGGTGTAGTTGGAGGCCATGTCGGGCTTCTGCTTCGAAACGGGACCTGTTGGTGAGGGTGAGGAGGAAAAGTGTCGAGCAATCTGAGCTGTTCGACGGGAAGAAATTTTGGAGGTTGACGTAGCAGCAGAGTGAGAATAAGAGGAGGATGGAGGGGGCGGGGCACCACTGGTAACGGCACTATTGCTCCCGCCGGGGCCTGCAGCGGCAGGGCTGCGTGCTGCCAGCGATGCCATGTAATTGGCCCGGCCAGGTACTCGGTATGGCGACAGCGACGGCGCTGCGGAGGGACTGTACAGCAGTGTCCCAGTGGCTGTGGTGCCTGTGACTGTAGTGCGTAACGACCTCTGGAGCAGCAGAAGCCGGGAACTTTGCGGCTGTAACATCAATACTAGGTTGGTCTTTAGGGGGCGGCTTGAAGTGGAGCAACCCCGGGGAGAAGGGTGCAAAAGGGAGAGAGGAAAAGGATTGGGAGGTTATATCAAGAGCATACGGTGAGAAGAAACCTTATGCCTAGGCCTTGCGCCGCGGTCGTCGGCTGTAGCGCAGGGCTTCAAGAGAGACCGAGGTCGTCTTTTCGTGGGCACGGGAGTTGGTTTTCGGACGGTGTATATGCGGACCAGAAACTAACTGGATGTGGTTATCATGATGGGTCTCGGTTGTGCTAAATTGATCCTCACCTCGATGCTGTGTCATATCCACACACCGCAGCCGACAGCCCGGAGACAAGCCATGACCCGATGAGCCTATTTCATTACACCTGCAGCTAAATGGATTGAATGCAATGTCTAGACTCAGGTCCTCCATACACTTCGTTTACCTAGTCAATTCAAGATGTTCACTGCGGAGACTATTAGATCTTTTCTTCTGTTCTGCAGTTAAGGCTCACGAAAATTCTCCTGTCCCCGTAACCGGAATATAAACCGTCTTGGGTACAACACCAAGATCCATCCACACCGTCTGAAAAGCCAGAGCCCCAAAAGATGCACTAGGACCCACGACACTGATCACCTCATATCGATTGGTGCTGAGTGATTCAACAGTCAGTTGGATATGGGCCTAAGCCCAAAGTTTGCGCTACGAGCCAGTTCATCGCCGTTCTTGCACCCAAGGTGCTATATGCACTACGAACCTCAGCATGACACTATTTTAAGCTTTTCATAGACACGCCCATTCTCATTGAATTAAAGAAACTAACCAAGTAATAATCAAAGGATATAAACAAAGCAGCACTTCAAGAACCCCTCTCGGTACCTCAGAACATTAAACTTAGGAACCCGTCCCTCCACGATACCCAGACAGACTGCGATGAACTTTCTTGCCTGCTCAAGAAAACGAAGCTTATCGAAACTAAAGCCCATGCCGGAATTGGCACCTTATTCACTATCCTGTAATTGCCCACTTAGCCAGCGACCTCAGCATAGACAGAGGACTTGGTACCCCGTTGCTCCAAAGGAGAAGTCTCGGATTCAACTGTAGCTGCCTCAGACTGGACAGGAGACAAATTGTCTCCCGAAAACGAAGGTTCCTTTCCCTTTCCCTCAAGGGTTGGTGATCGGCTTTGAACTGGAGTAGAAAAGCCCTCGGCCTCGGGTCGCCAGTCTCGAAGGTCATCCTCAGCATCGTTGAGGATTTGGCGTGCCTGGGAGGAGTGTTGATAAGGCACTCGTGTATCACCAGGGACCACAGGCGAATCGTCGAGGAGCTCCAACAGACGGCGGCCATGTTTGGCTAGGATGATCTGCTTTTCGGCACGTTCGATGGTGGCAGTGAACTCGGCAGCATAGGCCTCCTTGAGCTTTTGCCGGGTCTGCATGATCGGTCAGTCTTGCTCAAATTGTTGATGACACTATGTAGGCCGCAACTCACGATGTTGGTCAACTGAGCCTCCGCCACAAGGTTCTCAGCCTCGGCTCTCACCAATTCCTGCTCGAGGACAGGCAATCTTACGCTACCAGGCTCCTTCAACTTCAACTTCTGGATCTCGTCGGCAATCTTATCCTTGTTCTCACGGCTAGGCTGTACACTCTTCTCGGTGTTTCGAATAGCCTTGAGATAGGCGCGAGAATCGTCAAGAGCATGAGCATATGCGTCCTCCTGCTCGCCCATTTCACTTAGGACAACTCCCACCTTATCCGAGATATCACTGATACTGTCATCTCCGGTGTGCTCACCCCATTCCGATAACTGAGTTGCGATGGAAACCCGCTCACGACCGGCGGTCTCATGGGCGCCAATGAGGTTATTCTCCGATTTGATGAGGCGGAAGAGCTTACGGGACAACTCAGGTTGGACCTGGCCGCGGAGTGAGTTGAAGGAGAAACCCCGCTTGCCTCCGGTACCAGCGCCAGAGTTGCCCTTGGATTTGTTAGATCGAATGGAGAGTGCGCGATTCCTAGAAAAGGGTTTCACGTCAATCGGGCCTTCCAAACATAGTGATTCATGATGTGAAGCAGAGGCATAAAAACTGAAGCGTGACATTGTATTTTGATATACAGTGGGGTTGATGAGGCGCGACGGTATATGAAGTTTGACAATTGTTGTAGATGCTGATGGGAGCTTACATGTTGAAGGCTTGAGGAAGGATACCTAGAGAGCCAAGGTACCTACTAGGCAGGTGAATCAGGTATCGCTCAAGAGTGACAGCGACTCGTCCAGAATGCACCTTCTTTCATATAGTCAGCTTTTACATCACAGAACACTTCTTCCTCTTGCCTTCCCCGCCACCTATGTGTGAGGAGAGGCGCTGGGCTTTGTCTGTTCCAAACAGGTGACAGCTTACAGTGGAATAAGGCGATTCAAGAATTCAGCTGCAGAGCCGCTTTGGGTGGTAAATTAGTGCAAACCGTCTGGGTCCGAGTCGGGTCTGTTACAAGGGGGATGGATGTAAGAGGTCTCCAGAGGTTAAAACTGCCAGTACAAAGGCAGGGGTTGTGCAGGCTTTAAACAACCAGAAGGGCCTTTTGAACTGACGTTGACGACACTAACACATCTTGATCTGCCCTGCTTTCGGTAGAGAAAGTACATGTTTTCAGCTGCACCTACGCCTGAATCTGTCTTAGAGAGCCTTTGGATGCTTGGTGGCGGAATGCAGTGTGATGTCATGAGCTCTTCTGGCGACGATCCAGCCTTGCGGGACACTCCGCACCCCGCCAAACGATACGTCAACAGGCTACAGAGGAACAGCTACAAATGACGAGGATCCGTGGCTCCCGAGAAAGAAGCACGAGGCTCAGCCTTTCATGTTAGAGACATTGGCCGAATGGCAGCTTGATATTCTCCTTAAGTTGACCTTTTTCCACTGCGACAACTCATGATCAACATAAATAAATAAATAAAAACTCCATCTTATTTCATCGCGCTATATCGCCTATTCCTGTGCATTATCAACGCCCAACCCTGTATCCAATATCTTTCACCCAAGCCAGTTCCCAAGCCTTGCCCAAATAGTCATACGTTCCTCATCAATACATAAAACAATTGCCAATGCCGCTAAACACAGCCCGCCAAGTACCGCATTCTCTGTACCACGTCATCGCCATTAATTACGCCCACAATTCAGTATCGGTGTCTTCGGACGATCAATAGCGCTCGTAGACAACAGTGCCACTGTTTCGTGGGCTGTGGCTGTAGGACCGTCTAGAGACACTGGTGTAGCTTGCTCGGGGAGAGCGTGAATGATGGTGGTGATGGTGGTGGTGGTGATGATGGCCTGTGTATCGTCTAGAAGGCGTAATCTCTTCGTGATAGTAGTACTTTGTCCTGGGCTTGGGTTCACTGCCGAAACACATCCTGGTGGTTCTTTGAGGGTTTATTCGTCAAGGGTAAGATTGGTCTTAGCTGTTATAGGACGGGACTAGTCGAATAAGATCGTTACAGCGACTGTGAAGTGAGATCCTACTTGAGATATTGGTTGTCGTATTATAAATGCAAAAGAAAGTGTGAAGCTTTGAGGGTGCTCATGTTCAATCTTATACCAGTGCCCTGGTTTCTGTTGCCCAGTTTCTTTTGACTAACCCATGCTGTCAGAACCTGGCGCAGACAAGGAGAGGGTCCTTAACCAGGGTGACCATTCGGAGCCTGTTTCGCCCACCCATCTCAGGCTTAATTGGGAGACACAGTCCCTCCACGCAACTTTCGTGTGGTACCAAGTCCGTGTTGTGAGCCCGGCAAAGTCCAAGATGCTACTAAAAGAGGCTGGGCCTACCTGGCTTACGGAGTTGCCCGCCTCTGCGGATAATGGCTTTGATCCTATCCTTAGTGGTGGCTTTGCTGTCCTTGTCAGAACATGACCAAGGCCAAGCGGGTATTTGACTGTCATTTGATGTTTCCTGCGTCTTGTAAACGGGAAGCCTGATCCATTTACTAATATGAGATCCCTCTATTTTACACTTTTGCATTTTTTCCAGCAGCTGCTTCCAGGCTCCTCATCGTGTAAAGGCGAAGACCCCTCAATCAAAAACACGTTCCGTTTCTATTAAAGCGTCTATTTCTTAGGTTTAAATCCCACCTGCACCTGGCCCAGCGCCCAGGTAGTGACAAATACTACCATGGCACTGGCAAAGATGACCAAAGGTTTTCGAAGAGCGCTCGAGAGAGGCGCATCGTAAGAGATGATAAGTTGGCGGTCTCGGAACTCGTCGACCAGGTTTCGCGCCTTGATGCTGACAGCTGTTCTGCCGACAGTATCGAGGTAGGTTCTGGTCAGATCAATCGAAGTCGACACAATGGATGATTCGGGGATGTTGGTGTGGAACTTGACGTTCCTGTATCAAAGTTAGCAAAGGCACAGATAGTGCTTGGACTGTTGGCTTACTCAGCGCCCTCTGGAAGGAGAGCATTGACGTTGATGTTCTCATATTCAACGCCTTCTGGCTGCTTGGGGCCCTCAATGAAAGGAATTCGGAGTACGAAGCTACCCGTGGCGGTCTTTCGCAGGAAGTTAGAAGCATCGGAGTTCCATCCAATAGTGAACGGGTATCTCCATCCACCAAAGAGAGGGTATCGCGGCTTTAAAACAAGAAGAGCGTCTCGGTTGTCGGTTCGCCAAGTAGACGTTGTGACGTTGCCGATCACATCTGTATAGTAGGCGTCCACGCTTCCACCCGGAAGAGGAATTCGAAGCTGGTCGAGGTAATGCGAAGGACGAACTCCTGCAACCCCATGCTGACGGTACAACGAATGCTGAGAATATTTGATTCGATCGAAGTTGTCAGAAAGGTTGGCACCGCCGTGATACATCTCGTAGTGCTCCTCGAAAGCGATGTTGCCACCCCAGTGGCTGACTTCGATCAAACGGTCGAGCTCCTTGACATGGATAACCGGTTTGGTAAACTGAAAGCGAACGTTTGCAGGGGAGACAGCACCGGCGGGCTTTTCATCGAAGGGACCATATATGAGCTTGGTGCCCTGCTTGAGAGGAAACTCCTTGACCTCGCCACTGCCTGGAAGCTTTGTATAATCGGGGACATCAGCCGAAGCAGCCTTAAGCTCGGTCTTCTGCTTCTTTGTGATGTAGGCAGATGGTGCATAAACGGAAAAGTTGAAGCTCAGGTATTGGTCATCGTCCTGGGAAACAGCCGCGGGAAGAGGAGTGTAGGCTTTCAGGCAATAGTAGGTGATTCCGAGAGTTTGTTGTGCACCAGGCTTGAGCGGCGTGGGCAGTCGAATACGATAGTACTGAACATCACTATATTGCACCCATTAGTATTAAATTGCGATATAGTCAAGCTTGAAGACACATACCTGACAGAATCGTACTCAACAGTCTCGGCCACGAACGGTCCGGCGTTCGCATCCTTCCGATCCTTAACCTCGAAACCTCCTATGCGAGGAAGCTGTTCGGCAGTAAATGGCACATAGTACTCTGTCTGTGGCTCCTTTGCAACGTTCTCGACGAGGACATTGATCTGTTCCTTTACGTAGGTCTTCTCCAGGGAGATGACATGCACCAGATTGGCGTTCTTGAAAACCTGCGGAGGCTTAAAATCGACGGGCAGGATGACCTTTGATGTCTTGGAGTCTGTAGTTGCGCGAGCGAGTGCGACGGAGACGAAGCTCAAGAGCGCCGTGGTGATGGCGAAAGGCTTCATGATGACGGCTTAGATGGGGATGCACTCATTGATTGAGAGATCCGAAGCTGTCAAAGACGAAAATGTGTTGTGGCCGTGTACCGCAAGGTAATTGTGGTCAAAGTTTGAGTAATGCAAGCTCGCAACTCTCAAGACACCTCAACTCCTAGACCCTCCTGAGACAGCTCCCCAAAAAGCATACGTTGCTCATTTGGCGCGTCAGCGGGAGCTTCAGGGTAGGTTCCATAAGTAGCTAGTATGCTTAACCAATGAAAACGTGGCTAGATCTTGCAGCTCGGGAGAATCGTAGCGCCGGACCCGGGCCCCCGGTACCTTAACTAAGGTACCTAATGGAAGGTGCGTTGGCCTGAGCACCCCACTGCCTGATGCCCGGGAGCCACTGTGAGATACCTGAACGGCAGAAGAATCAAGTACCTTGCCTTGGAGACCCCCCCCACGAAGGTGGCTTACTGGGACCTGACATCATGTTACCAAGCTGGAGCTTAAACTGCCCAGACTGGACGCGGCCGACCCCCATTTTCCCCAGCTCAATGAAGGTTGAGAGCAGTGAAACATGTGCATAGTCGGAGTATCATGAATCTCTTGCTAATTCTAAGTTCGAAGAGACAACATTAAACAAGAGAAGCAACGAAGGAAAACGCAGTTGGACCTCTTATGTGTTGTGCGACTTTCAGTCAAAGTAACCACTAATACCAATGGCCCCCTCCCAACGGCCCGACAAGATGGAAGCTCAACACCAGGGCTCCAGTTGGAATTGAGGAGAAGAGACACCTCAACCCACACGCATCTCAGACCACGAATGTCTAAGCGTGAGGTGCCTGAGTTCTTGTTCGGGCTAGTATCATTCTTGAGGAGACATGTCTCTTGTTTGCTTACTTCCTTTTGCAACGAAGCGGTCAATTGACTAAGCATGAAGGCAGGAAGGGTACAGAAGTAGCTCGGGTACCCATTGAAGGGAAGCAGACACAAGTATTATTATTAAGTAGGAACCAGGTGCAGGTCTGTGAATTTCAGATACTAACATAGTATGGGTTGAGGGTCAAGACGGCGGAGACCTGGGACGATCTGGCTGTTGCCAATTGGCCACAAGATATAAATAAAGTACATGCCAACCTTTATTTGCATGTAGATGTACTTTGCTTCTGGCCGATTGATGACATGAGAAGACAACTAATAAGTTAACTCCCTGCAAATCTCCCGCTCAACGGCTTGTCCTGACCTCGACTCACCTCAATTTACTTCAGTCCAGCCCAGCCAGCACCTGCTAGCACCTACCTTACCTACGTAAGGTGCTTTCTACTCCACCTCCCTTCCATCCCATCCCATCCATACCTGGGCTGCTTTAAAAACCCTGTATCCCCCTACCTACACCATCCTCCTCAGCCTATTCTAAATTGCGTTTCTTTCCTCTCGTGAATCCGTCTTTCTCCCTACAAAAAATTTCACGGTAACCTACGAAGCTTCAACAAGACACTACCCCGCCAAATCCGAACCCCGCCAAAGTCAAACCTTCCTCGTTAAAATGGTCGGTCTCGGTCCTCGACGCCCTCCCTCCCGAAAGGGTATGTATACTCAAATGCTATCACACATCGTGTCATGAAGTCCCCGCGACCGAGAAACTCTATATCTCGTTATCCTGGAGCATCAATTGCCGCTGGCCACGAGCTGTTGCTTGTTCACGGAGCGGAAGCTTGCTCGGTGGGACAGAACCAGCACAAATGCGCTGCGATGACGATGTTTCTCCACCCCCTCCAACATTCTTGGTAACGAACCTTGGGATAAGACGAAGTCGTCTTCTAGAGTCACGGCAGTGCAAGAAGCCGTCGTGCGAGATCGAGGGCCATCCCCATTGGCTCTTGAGGCTCGGCCAAGAATCGGCGACAACAATGATAGTCGACTGTGCATGCAACTATGACCTCAAGTTTCGGGAAAACAACGAATTTTCAGATAAGGTGTATTACGTGAGCTCGTACTTCGTCGTTACTTAATGCTATTGGGTTTGCTAGCTGGCAATCACTGTCCTACTGTCAAAGTGTAGATGCAGTGCTTGTGCAGTGACCATGCACCACCGAAGTCATCATGCGCTGCCCTTCTGTTAACCTTTTCCTCCTCAGAGTTTCTTGTCTTATCAAATACATGCATGCAAAATAATATCAATCAACTCAAATCTCCGTTGCTAACGATCAATCATGTCAGGATCAATGGCCGATGTCCCTAAGGATCTCGCCGATGAGATTCACAAGCTTGAGAAGCTCTTTACAGTAGAGCCCGCTAAGCTTAAGGAGATTACCGACCACTTTGTCTCCGAATTGGCCAAAGGTGAGCCCTGCTGTTTTGTAGACTACAGGGACGACTATCTCTGACTTTCAATAGGCCTCAGTGTTGAGGGGGGTAGCATCGTGAGTTCGAAACAGACACCTCAAACCCTGCTTCTAACCAAGTCCATACATAGCCTATGAATCCTACCTGGGTCATGTCATACCCCGATGGCTATGAAACCGGAACTTACCTGGCCCTGGATATGGGCGGGACAAACCTGCGAGTCTGCCAGATCACCCTGACCGAAGAGAAATCTGAGTTCGATATCCTCCAGTCCAAGTACCGGATGCCCGAGGAGCTCAAGTCTGGTACATCTGAAGAGCTTTGGGAATACATTGCCGAGTGTCTTTACCAATTCCTCGAGACTCACCACGGAGACTGCAGCAAGCTGGAGAAAATCCCCCTAGGTTTCACATTCTCATATCCTGCCACCCAGAACTACATCGATGAGGGTATTCTACAGCGATGGACCAAGGGCTTCGACATTGACGGTGTGGAGGGCAAGAACATCGTGCCCATGTTTGAGGAGGCCCTGAAGGCTCGCGTATGCTGAACATTACTCTAAAACCCCAATAACCGCTGCTGATCAAGTGAATAGGGCGTCCCCATCAAGCTTGCGGCTATCATTAATGATACTACTGGCACATTGATCGCTTCAGCCTATACTGATACCGCTATGAAGATCGGCTGCATCTTCGGTACGGGATGCAATGCTGCTTACATGGAAGACTGTGGTTCCATTCCCAAGATTGCTGACCTAAATTTGCCCGCCGATCTGCCCATGGCCATCAACTGCGAGTGGGGAGCTTTTGACAACGAGCACAAGGTTCTTCCCCGAACTGCCTACGATGTGACTATCGATAAGGAGTCCCCTCGCCCTGGACAACAGGCCTTCGAAAAGATGATTGCTGGTCTCTACCTCGGCGAGATTTTCCGGCTCATCCTCGTCGACCTTCACGATAACAAGGCCATCCATATCTTTGAGAACCAGGACATTGCTCTGCTACGCAAGCCTTACTCGCTCGATGCTTCCTTCCTGTCAGCTATTGAAGAGTACGTTTTTGTTTTGCTGTGGCTATGCACACTGCTAATTGTCTGCTTTAGGGACCCCTGGGAGAACTTGACTGAGACGTATGATCTCTTCGTCAAGAAGCTGAACCTGAAGCCCACGCGCCCCGAACTGGAGCTCGTTCGAAGGACCGCCGAGCTCATCGGCACACGTGCTGCTCGCCTTTCGGCTTGTGGTGTCGCTGCTATCTGCAAGAAGAAGGGTTACGAATCTTGCCACGTCGGTGCTGATGGCTCCGTGTTCAACAAGTACCCCCACTTCAAGGAGCGAGGAGCTCAGGCTCTGCGAGAGATTCTCGACTGGCCTGCGAAGACCGACAAGAAGGCCGAGGACCCTATTGAGGTTCTTACTGCCGAGGACGGCAGTGGTGTCGGCGCCGCCCTAATTGCTGCCCTGACTCTTAAGCGAATCAATGAAGGCAACATGGCGGGTATCCTTCATCCCGAGAACTTCAAATAGGCATGAGCGGGGGTTGATTGATGAAAGGCGCGTGATGGGTATCAAAGGTTAATATTAGGATTGGTCGGAAAATGAAGATAGACGTGGACTTGAATGGAAAGCACGAATAGAGACGGAGGGTTTCTTAAAGACTATCAAGAGCGTGTGCCGCTGACAGGCCTGGAATTCTTTTTATAGATCCATTCGTCTAGCCCATGAATGTGCAAATAGGCAACTGGTATTCTGCGAAATAAAGTTAGCCTGACAGTGATGTAAAATATACGGTATGTCTTACTGTCTAGTGTCCAGTATCGTCTCCGTACGCCCTCCCACTCTCCCTCACCAGCCTTTTCTAGACCTGACATATCGACGTCACTCTCCTCCCACTCGACATCGAGCCCTGCATCAGCGCACTGCATCTCGACCACCTTGGTGTATACGTCGTAGCAGATCTTTCTGTCAGCTCCGAGGCCATTGAAAAAGCTAAACTTGCCGTCCTGGTCCATAATGCCAATGATGCACTCAGAGAAGAAGTGACGTAGCTGGGAGTAGTCTTCGCCAAAGGTGTCGAAGTAAATGGCATCATAAACCTCGCCATCCTCCAGTAGTTTTGGTACAATATCTTGCCACTTGCCCTTGTGGACCTTGAAGGCTCCCTCTTCAGGGCCGCTCTTCTCCCAACTGGGGCCAAATTTGGATTCGTCCTTGGAGAGGTGCTCAATAACGCTTGGGTGTGCCTCGATGATATGATGGCGTGAGGGTTTCAAATCAGCGAACATACCATCAACGATGCCCATGCCGAAACCAATGTTCAGGATACGTTTACCAGGGGCTGAGTCGGGAATCAGACCGGCAACAGACCGGCGCATGATATCGGTCTCCCAGGCCATCATGACACCGTTGAGGTCAGAGTCGACAAGCTTGGCATCGTCATATACAAGTTTCGAATTTAGATATTCCTCACTCGTGACTTGCTTCTCTTGAACATCGGGAGGAATGAACTTGGGTTCTTCTGGAGGAGGGGCGGCGTCTTCAGCGGATACCAGCTGAGGAGCCTCTTCGCCATCTTGTTCAGCTTCCATCTCTTCGTCACCATCATCTGAACCAGATGACAATGCTTCATAATCCCCCATGAGAGCGAACAGGAGTTCAGCTCGCACTCCAGCCTCCACACAAAGGTCGTATAGAGGCTTACGGCCAAGCCTGAGGGCAAGGCACCCTGGTGTCTCATTGTTGCTATCGACATCATTCCATATTGCACCTCTCAGGAAGAGATCGTGAACTATCTCTTTGGCCTCTTCAACGGAGCCATCCTCTTCCTGATCGTCATCGTCCCCAGAAGCAGGCCCGCAGGCACGTATAGCTGCATGTAAGGGTGTCTCCCCAGTCTTGGGGTCCTGAGCGTTTGCCTTGCCGGTGGATTTTAGCAGTTTCTGCAGACCTCTTCTATCATGGCCCCAGGCATGGTACAACACTTCTCGAATCTCGTCTGGGCAATCGGAGGAGATGCGCGCCGGCATAGAATCATCGATTTTGGGAGCCATGATGAGGGGCATGAAATAAAAAATTGTGTCGCGGGGTCGACTTTGAGGGGCACGGAAGTCTGGAGATGGGTGGACAATACACGGGCTACAAGGGTTGAGCAACGGGTGTAACTGTCTATCTACGCATATGGTAAGATTAAAGCCGATTTTTTCGAGGTGAGGCTGTAAAAAAGAATCGAGGCCAAGTTTGTGCTAGGGTTGGATCTATACAGGTCTGGGAGTTCAATGGTGAAAAGAAAAACGGGGACCATCTGTATGGTACAAAAATGGCAGAACATAAACCTTGCATTAGCTACTATACCTATAGCAGGGTCTTTCACTTTCTACGAAGTGTCTCCTAGTTCTATACCAGTTATCAAACAATGGTCTCATCAAAGTTAACGATGTACAGAGTTATAAATATTACCTCGCAGCGTGAAAGTAGGTACCTATGTTACAAACCCTTCACTTTTAGGTATATGTCTTTTTAATCTCCTCCAGGGTATCCAACTCGACACTGAGCCTCAACACATTTCTCCACCTTTTGTTATAGTCTCCACGGCTGAACCGATCCACTCTTGCAATTGGGCAGTCAGGGATTGTGGTACAATGCAGTCCATATGCATTTACACGTGCATGAAGATGTTCCCTGACAAGCTTGGGTGCTAATGGGCTCAATTGGCGAATGAGACAGGGTCAACTCACTTGTTAGGTAGTCCATGCACTTTCATCTCCATTTAGTTTGTATCCCGTGTAAAATGGCGCTGGCGCATGGCTTCATTACACAGCACCGAGAAGCCCCAAATAGGTTTGGAAGAACGGCCGCTAAGTAACACAGCGGACCCTCGCTTCAAAAGCACCAGTTTTTCTTCTCGGGCTACCCTGGCCATCTCTCGTAGCCTCGCCATTAAGTTTCCCCAAGTGACGTGCACGTTCCTGTAGCCACCAACATGATTCGCCAATCGTCTCAGGTTCAGAGCTTGTCTCGAACAGCTCTCGACCGTGACAACGCCAACTAAACCAATGTCGGCCTGTTACTCCACATAACGCCCTACCTAAAGTCAGTTGCTCGACGCCAACGATAACAAGACAAAGCGAAGCGACGAAAGAGTTCAGATCAGGCCAAGGCAAGGAAACCTGGAACCTTTCTCGTACCTGCCGCACTGTAATTGACTTACAGTGCTACGGTTACCTTGCATATTCGTTAAAATAGTCCGTCCGTACCTGCCGACTCGGAAGCCCTGACCTGTTTTGTTACGCCTCGGTCATCTCGTAACTTTCGGCGACACCAAAAACATTGTCTCTCTCGCCCTCCTCTTCTCTTATTATTGTCACCAGGTAAGCCAGCAAAAGATCTGTATCATCAGCATCCGTCGGTTGACTTCCTCGGCTGCATCGTCGTCAAACGTCTCATATTTCTTCATATATCACCAGCCTTTGCTATTCGAGCTCAATTCCTTGGATGTTGTATCCAGCTTCTTCAAGGCGCACATGCTGATCGTTCAAGACCTCAAGACACGTTCCAGAACCTGGCTCAGCACCCGCGACGGCAAAAACCTCTCTGTCCGACCCGGCGTCGTCGTCATGAAGTTCGGAGAGCAGTTGCGCTCCAGCGTCATCCAAGAGTATCAGTGGTACTATATCGATTACGATGGTTTGAAAAACGAGCTCAAGGGACCTACCGGTCCTTTGAAGGCCGGCAAGGGCCCAGAATGGACTGAGGATGACGAGACGCGCTTCGTCGAAAGGCTCGAGTCAGAACTCGACAAGGTTCATACAAAGCAGAAGGTCAAGGCTATGGAGATTTCCCGTCGAATTGCTGTGAGCGAACGCGAAGTTAAGGATGTGGTTAACCGCCTGAATGAGCGTGGCCTTGGCGAGAATGGCCCTAGCGAGGAAGAGTTCATGCTTCTCGAAGAGGATCTCAGCGACGTTATAGCCGATGTCCACGACCTCGCCAAGTTTGTGCAGCTCAACTATACCGGGTTTTACAAGATAATTAAGAAGCACGATGTAAGACTTGAACCATTGGAAACAACGCAGCGGTTGGCTAACGAAAATTCCAGAAAACGACCGGATGGCACCTGAAGCCCGTTTTCGATAGCCGACTCAAAGCCAAGCCCTTTTACAAGGAAAACTATGACGCGGCTGTCATCAAGCTGTCGAAGCTCTACGACCTCGTCCGAACTCGCGGAAATCCCGTCAAGGGCGACAGTGCTGCGGGTGGAGGCCAGGCCAACTTCATCCGTCAAACGACTAAATACTGGGTGCATCCTGACAATGTCACGGAACTGAAGCTTATTATCCTGAAGCACTTGCCTGTTCTCGTCTTCAATGCCAACAAGGACTTCGACCCGGAAGATTCAGCCATCACATCGATTTACTACGACAATCCCGACACATGGGACTTGTACGAAGGTCGACTGAAGAAAACTGAAGGTGCCGAGGCGATTCGACTTCGATGGTATGGCGGCATGAAGACAGAGACGATTTTCGTCGAGCGCAAGACTCATCGTGAAGATTGGACGGGTGAGAAATCTGTCAAGGCTAGATTTGCCATGAAGGAGAAAAACGTCAACGCGTACATGAAGGGAGAACTGCTTCCGGCCGCCATCTTTGAGAAGGCACGCAAGGAGGGCAAGAAGTCTGAGAAGGCCATTGCTGAGGACGAGCGACTGGCCTCTGAGATCCAATATTCGGTCATTAAAAAGGGTTACAAGCCCGTTTGCCGATCTTTCTACAACCGCACTGCGTTCCAGCTGCCCGCCGATGCCCGTGTCCGAATTTCGCTGGATACGGAGCTCACAATGGTACGAGAAGACAATCTTGATGGCCGTGCCCGCTCTGGAGATAACTGGCGCCGTATGGACATCGGTGTTGACTATCCCTTTTCGCAATTGCCTGCCGAAGACATCGAGCGGTTCCCTTATGCCGTTCTGGAAGTCAAGCTCCAGACGCAGTCCGGACAGAAACCACCCGAGTGGGTTCGCCAGCTCATCTCATCTCACCTGGTGGAGGCTGTGCCCAAATTCTCGAAGTTCATCCACGGCACGGCGACGTTGTTCCCCGATAGAATCAACCTCCTGCCTTTCTGGATGCCTCAGATGGACGTAGACATCCGCAAACCCGTTACTCATGACTTTGGTATTCGACGACCCGGGTTGTCAGGTACTACCAATACATCTGATGATGACGAAGAACTTGACTCGGATGACGAGGAATTGCAGGCTTCTGGCCGCAACGGCAATAACGGCGAGTCGAGCGCACAGGGCGCTCGTGGTCTCCGTGAGCTTCCACCTATTGACATGGAAGGCCAGATGACAGACCTTCCCGCGGCTGATGAAAACTATGCTATTTACAACTCCGACGACGAGTATGATGAAAGATACGAGTTGGCGCAAGCCAAGAGAAGTGGAGGATGGCGCTACTACTCGACTTTGCTTTCTGCCAAGACTCGACATCTCAGGCAGCATTTTGGAAAACACGCGATTTCTGCGCTCAAGCTTGCCATTCCTGTGCCTAGAAGCACGCAGGTTGAACGCAGTGACCGGCTGCAAGCCTTGTTTGGGCACGATCCTATTCAGACTAAGAAGTTTAAGGCGCCCCCTGGCAAGAAGATCTACGTACCTGTACGCGTGGAACCCAAGGTCTATTTTGCGGCCGAAAGAACATTTCTGGGATGGGTAAGTACTTTGATGTCAAGTACGTGTTCATTTACTAATGCGCTTCGTTTGATAGCTCGAGTTTTCTATCTACATCGGCACAATTGCTGTCACGCTACTCAACTTCGGTAGCCATCCCACACCTACCCACTTCTGGATTTCTGGCCTCTTTACTGTATTGGCTATTGCAAGCCTCGCCTACTCTGTGTTTACGTATCTCCACCGAAGCAAAGGCATCCGAGAACGTAAGGCTATTGCGTTCTACGACCGTTGGGGTCCAAGTATTCTCTGCATAGCTCTGTTCGTAGGCGTAGCCGCGAACTTTGGCTTTGAGGGTAAAGAGAGGGGCATCTGGTAGGCACAAGGGCTCTCGTTCTTGGTAGGCTTTGTTGCATGAATTTTTGTAGTGGTGTTTGAGATATAGTCTTGATGGGGGTGTTGTGCTAGGCTTTGGATTGATTCCCTTTTGTGTAATATGAGTTCCTTAGTTGAAGAGGTGGAAGCGATAGGTCAAGTGGCCAGTTTGGAAAGTTGAGTAATGCAGTTAGTGAGCTCAGCAAAATGAAAAACATACAGAAGGAGCAGTATTAGCCTCTACATTTGCTGACTGACGATTGACTCTATCATCAGTCTTGGTGTTATCGGTTTCTGCCAGATGTTGAGGATGGTCATGATAATCTCAACAGGCCAGCCGCTTTCCCCAATGCTCTTTGCGGTCTCTTCGACGTCCATTTCATCGCGAGTATCCTGACCTAATGAATTTAAGCCCATAACCCACCCTCAGCTACCTCCGCGGCAGTACGGAGCCGCGTAACCTCATTCCCACTAGTAACATCCACTGTAGCTCATAGCTCATAGCTCATAGCTCATAGCCCATCATATGACGGTACCCATGATTGGCGATACACTTAGTATCAACGCTAAGGCTGTCAACTTCGTAGTTATATCTGATTCTAGGCCACGGTTTCTATGTCGAACCAACACCCTGGGAGCAAAATGGCACTAGTCCAGCCTGGAGGCTTTACTCTAAAGGTCACTTTTGGGGTCTAACTAGTGCATGATCAACAGGTCGAGGCCACTGGACACGGAAGCAACTGGATTGGTGCACTAGTCTGCGATACAGCAGGTATATAAAGATTGGATGGAGAACCAGGACACGATTGTGTTTCTCGAACCGTATCGCACAACTCTACTCGCTGTTCTGGACCTGACTATTTCATTTATATAATTAATCACCATGGTCGTACTAAAGACACAGTCCGAATTTGGACACGCTCCTCCTCCTCAAGCTCCCTATAGTGTTATTACCAATCTCCCGGGATGGGATGTGGCGAGGGCCATTCGAGAAGGCGACCCTGCCCCTATGAAGAAGCTGGTTCACATATATCCCCGCTTCATGCCCACGCACTATTCTGCTCAAGTAAGTCCACGTACATGTGAGAACAATGCACTGACGGCGCTGGCTTTAGCTTGGGCATGAAATTGCAAAACGCCTTGGCCATACCGACAAGGCTGCGTTGGTTTATCTCAACCCCGCGGTATGGCCATATACTCTTCATCATGTCACCCACGAGAACCGTGGAGACAAACGCTTGACGGTCCAGGACGCCACTCTCAAATGCGTCGATATAGCAGGCCATAGAGTATATATTATTCTCGTTAATCCAACGGCGATGCCTGCTGTCATGCTCACTTGGCAGAATCCAGGACTCGGAATCTCTATTCGTGGAGCTGAGGATCTTCTCAAAAGCATAGACACTATCAAGGAAGTCCCCTTTGAAGCTGAAAACGGCCCTATCCCGTCTCCTACTTGGACCCCCGAGAGTGAAGCCCATGGTGGTCTCCGGACGAGGATCGTCGAACTTCTCCATCGTGCGCCGCTCGATGCAGACAAGGTGAAGTGTACACCAAGCGACGTGTTTCTATACCCGACAGGCATGGCTGCTGTCTTCCACGCCGGCGTTCTGTTGACAAAGCACCGGCCTGGTACTATTGTCGTCCTGGGTATCATCTTCCACAATACATACCACCATCTTGAGGAAGAATGCCCGCAAGGAATGAAACATTTCGGAAAGGTTGATAAACAAGGTCTCTCGGCCTTTGAAGACTGGCTAAAGCATGAGAAAGAAGGGGGAAGACCTGTCAGCCATGCATTTGTGGAGGTTCCTGGAAATCCAACCTTGGAAACTGTCGATACGAAACGTTTGAAGGAACTAGTAAGGGGATCTCACATTGCCCTGCCCTACTGCAGACTCGCTGACACTCAATAGTCTGAAGAGTATGGATTCTTTCTCATCATCGACGACACAATCAGCGGTTTCGCCAATGTAGACGTCCTATCCAACTCAGACGTCCTCCTTTCATCTCTTACCAAGTCCTTCAGTGGCTATGCCAATGTCATGGGCGGCTCCATCGTCTTAAATCCCACCTCTCCTCATTATCTTAACCTTCGATCTCTTTTCAAAGAGTCTCATCATAACGAGCTCTTTGCCTCCGATGCGAAAGTCCTACTCTCCAATTCAAAGGACTTCCTTGAACGCACCAAGATTCTTAACCGGAACGCTCTCGCCATGGCGAACTTTCTCCACAAAGCCATCTCAATTCCAGACTCTCCTGTGGTCAATGTGCAATATCCCAGTCAACTTGGCAGCAAGTCATACTACGATGCAATTCTAAGGCGAGCAACACCAGAACTGTCAGAGCCTGGATACGGCTGCCTCCTGACTGTTGAGTTCTCGACTGTTGAAGCTGCGACCGCGTTCTACGACAGGGCAGGCTTCTATCCGAGCCCTCACCTTGGCGGACATGTCACAATCATGTTTGCGTACAACATGGTCGTCTTTGGTAAGAAGCCAGATGAAAAGGCGTATATGCATGAACTAGGAGTCAGGGAAGCAAGCGTGCGAATCTCGGCTGGTCTAGAAAATGAAGAAGACTTAATCGACACTCTAAGAGATGCTCTGGAAGTTGCCACTAAAGTCAAGAAAGGGCTCGAAACCGGACATTAGTCCCCCGGTACTGGTCTTTGTTTCAAGGCTGGTAGAATGACCATAGCATTAATCAAATTAAACATGTCCACGTCTATCTATCCCCACAAACATGCCCAACGCCTGACCCAGCCAGGAGGTTCATCATCGTGCAACCTTTGATCTAGTAAACCTCATCAACTCATCTACATGGTATATCATTCAAGGTCCAGTGAGCTCCGTACTTGTCATTTCTATGCAACAGAGGTCACTCTGCGGATTGTCCTTCTTGCTCCTTCGCCTGTGATCATGATGGCGCTCTCCGCCTCGAGAGCCCTCATCACATCGTTGAATTCGGACTGTTCGACAGGAATGCTGGCGCCCTCACTCAGTCGGCGAGCAACATCAGTCCAACGCACGGTGTTGCCACCAGCTGTCATGTCGTCCAAGAGGCGTAGGAGAGCGGTACGTAGCTCATCGCGACGCTTGCGATCAGCAGCACTTGTTCCCTCAGTGAGGAGACTCATGTCGATACGTCCCTGGGCATCTGTGGCGGCGGTCTTGAGGGCGCTCTGGATGAGACGATTGGCCTCGCGAACATCGTCACGGGTGACAGTCTCGGAAAGGCGCATCTTGGCGTGAGCTTCGGAGAGACGAATCATGCTCTCAAGCTGACGGGTAGTGGCAGTGATACGCTTATCAGCGGCGCGGACATCTTGTCCAAGGGAGCGCATGGCAACATAGCAGTCGACCAGCTCCTGGGCCGCTTCTTGTGAGATAGTAGGTTGAATCTTGGATCTCGCATAGGAAATATAGAGGGTGAGGAACTCGACTGGCAGAATGTCATTCTTGTTGGGAGCGGATTGGGGCTTGTCCTCAAGGTAAAGCGATAAAAGATGCTTGGCCAAGCGTCGGTCGTTCTTCTCATCGGCATTGTCCAGGATTAGGTACACGAGATCAAATCGCGAGAGGAGGGTAGGAGGGAGGTCAATATTCTGAGGAACAGGAAGATCGGGGTTGTACCGACTACCGATAGGGTTTGCGGAGGCGAGGATACTAGTTCGCGCATTGAGAGTGGTGATAATACCAGCTTTGGCGACTGAGACGGTCTGCTGCTCCATCACTTCGTGGAGTACGGAGCGCGTAGAGTCTGACATCTTATCAAACTCGTCGATACAGCAGACACCACCGTCTGATAAGACCAGGGCTCCAGATTCGAGGACAAGCTGTCTTGTTTCTGGGTCGCGAGTGACATAAGCAGTTAAACCGACAGCTGAGGATCCCTTGCCACTTGTGTAAACGCCGCGGGGGGCAATCTTGTGAACGTACGAAAGCATCTGCGACTTAGCTGTTGACGGGTCACCACAGAGGAGGACATTAATGTCACCTCGATATTTGGGGCTACCACCCTTATGAAACGTCTTGTTGGTGCCCCCGAAGAGTTGCAGCAGGATGCCCTTCTTGACGTCGTCCATTTCGTAGATCGAGGGAGCTAGGGAACGAGCAAGAAGCTCGTAGATATCATCGCGGGCGGCTGTCTCCCGGATCTTCTCTTCGTCCTCAATCGTGATCTTTCGTGTCTCTTCGATGCCGTTCTCTCCGGCTTCGGCTTCGTCCTCACCAGCGACACCGAGCGTAGAAGGGTCAGCGCCCATGCGCCTCTTGTCGACCTTTTGAATGTGAAGAACATCGACGTATGTCTTGTGCACGCTCTTGAGGGCACGCTGGCGGGGGTTGACACGAACAGGGCTGACACGGAAGATACCTGTCAACTCGACACGGTCACCGGCCTTGCAAAAGTCGACCAGCTCGTTGTAAACGCAGACCGACACTGAATGAGGCGTCTGACCAGCAGGCACAGCATCGGGTGTCTCCTGAAGCTTAATGACCTGCTTATCCTCGAAGGAACACCTGTTGTGCACGATCAACATGGAGTTCTTGGACTTGCAAATCTCACGAGGACACTCGGTGGGCTCGCGAATTTTACCACGATCTAAGCCAACATTGACAGAGTGGTTGCAAACATTGCAACGAAAGAAGGCATCTTTCATATCAGGAATAACGGGGGTTGTTCGGATAACGAGACCCTTGATGCTGATCAAGCGGTCCATATCTGATCTATGTTAGTCGGGGGAAGGGATACTTATAGTAGAGTATAACTTACCAGAAGGATTCAGATCTCTTAGGTTGGTGGTCTTGTCCAGGCCAAATGGCCGAACCACATAAATAGATGAAGCTACTTGATCCTCCAGCGAAGCTTGCTGTTGTTGATCTGGTTGTGTCCGGGGTGTGGGCGCCTCCTCGGGTCTATCTGAGCTGGGAAAGACAGGTTCTGAGCTCTGAGTGCTCTGTTGGGAGGCTTGGTGGCCTGCGCTGCTCTGCGATTGACGGGTTCTCAAAGTCTCTGCCCGTGCAATCTCAACCATCATGTCATGAACGGACTGATCCATGACTGGCACGATTTCCTGGGGGTAGGCTTGAATTTGATGCCATAGCTTTCGGGTTGGTGGATACAGATTTAGGTCAGAGATGTCAAGATAAAGTCGTGTTGTTCCCAAGAGCAACATGTTCTCCAGAGCCTCCCAATACGGCTTTGACTCTGCATCAGGAGCGTTCTGAACGTCTTCATCTGAAGCACCATCGCGGTACATCCGATACTTCTGTGTAAAGTTGCGAAGGAATTCCTTGAACGATGCGAAGGTATCGTCGATAGAGACAGTCGTGCCCCAAATAAGACTTTGTCCTTGTCCACCAAGAACATCAGCCTCTGACGTATTGGGGTCCCTGTTCGCGAAAGAGGCGGCATCGGATCCATCAGCGGGGCCCTCACGAACTACACGGCCAGCATCGTCAAGAATCACGCGCCGAGAAGCACGGGGTGTCCGAGTCGCATCAGAGTTGATATCGCCTCTGCGGTGAGGTGCCGGTGTGCCGAGTTGAGAACCTAAGAACAAGCCGCTGCTCTCACTTCGAAGCTCAGACTGATGTCGCAATGATCTGCCAGGGCTGGAGCTAGGTTCATAGCGGATAGGTGAAGATCCTATGGTGGTCAGTTTAGTTAAGTTGAGGTTGATTGAGTCAGTTCTCACCTCCATGATAGGCTGGTGTGGTTGGGTTTGCTCGAGGTGTTCTTTCAGGATCCAGGTCGCTTTGAGTATCTGTCATCTGTCGCAAGGGAGAACTAGGAACATCGCTCTGGCTGTTTGTCAAATGCCTCAATGGCGAAGACACATCTCCCGGGAGATTATTCTGATTGCTTGGTCCCGGTGATGAAGACTGGTAATGGAGGGGACTCGAAGGGGCATCGAGCTGAGAGTTTCCTCGACGGGGCGTCTCTGAATTGCCAACAGCACGACGAGGAGTCGCTGAGCTGCGTGTCGACCTTTTCGTAGGCGACGACATTTTCGTCTTGGGTTATCTGTATGTTTATGCCAGAGAAGTTCGAAGAAGTGACTTGACTTGACCCTTGTCTTTTGCTACTGTTGATGTTGGGAAATTGGTGGTGAAGATGAGGGGCCGCACAGGGATTGGCTGGGTGACGGGTCGCGTCCCCTTTTTCAGACGCGTAAAGTGCTTGACGCGAGGGGGACGCTTGCCAATTAATCCGTCACGCAGGGAGCGTTTGATAAGATAAGAAGTCTGCTGGCCCATTCGGAGCGGTCAAACGTTGGTCCCGGGTATCCCTAACAGTGTGGCATTGTTGGCATCTGGAGAGCACTTACAAGCCAACAAACTACAACATATTGCAACCATGGCCCCTGGGATGTCGCTTTTCTCGGTTCAGGCCATCCTGATCCTCAGCACTGAAGATGGCTCTCGGATATTCGCAAAGTACTTCCAGCCACCTCATTCAGCACCTAACGGTACATCCATCCTCCCCTGAGCTTCCCTCGCTATGCTACCAGTGAGCGCAACGACAGCTGACAACTGTTACGAACAGCTCCCACAAGCTCCTCAGCCAACCCTTACTCCGATGTGAAATCGCAAAAGGCTTTTGAGAAGGGCCTTATCGACAAGACTGCCAAGCAGAATGGCGATATCATTCTTTACGATAACCGAATTGTGCTGTACAAGATGGAGTCAGATGTCATGATGTATGTTGTTGGCAGTGTCGACGAGAACGAGATTCTGCTCTACAACACCATTCTCGCTCTGCGGGACTCTCTTCACATCCTCTTCAAGTTAGTTTCTTTCTCTTCGAGCCCGCGCAAACCATTGAAGCACCGCTAACACAGCAATGTAGGCAATCCGTTGACAAGAGGACAATTGTCGAGAACTACGACCTTGTTTCGCTAGCTATCGATGAGATTGTCGACGACGGCATTATTCTTGAGACTGATCCCACTATCATCACCCAGCGCGTTAGTCGAGCACCCACTCAGGACATGCCCGTTGGCCGCATCGACCTTAGCGAACAGGGTGTCAACAACTTGGCGCAGCTAGGAAAGTCGAAACTGGCGGACTGGCTCCGTCAGGGTCTGTAGAGATGAGAGCAGGTTCGTGTGTGGAGAGTCAGGAGTTTTGTCGTTATTCAGCGCCGCATGCAAAACCAAAATCAAAAGAGGAAGACGCCGCGCCGGTGGTCTGGTCTGGTCTGGTCTGGTCTGGCTGACACAGGGTCAAGAAACGCAGGGTTTTTTTATACAGGTGTGCTGGTGTTCTAATTGATATGATCATTCATGCTCTAGTCTCTGAAGCCGCTTTACGGAGCCGGTTCATGACCGCCGCGGCGATATCGCTTCTATCTTCTATACCATCAACAAAAATGGTGTCCGCGCCTCGTCGATCAAACTCCCGGAGCGCTGCAAAAAGACCTCTCGCAATTCCTTCAGTGCCTCTGCCCAGATCAATGTCCAATATCTTTCCTATTGGCTGCTCCTTTTCATCCAACAGATCGCCCTCGTATACTTGGAATGGCGAGTCATCCTCATCGGCTCCTTGTACGTCGGTGAGATGCTGAAAGCGGGCGCATCGCAGACCAGCCCCTGACTTCCATCGCTGGGTGCGAATAACCCCAACAACCCTGCCCTTCCGCTCACCGTTGCTAGCATGGCCATTGACTGTCCCATTGACCGCCTTCAAGTCGACGGAAGCTATTCCATTGCCACCTTCTCCGAAACTCGACTCATAAAGCACTACTGTAGCCTTTGGACTGTAGTGCTTGTACTTCATCCCTGGAGCCCGAGGTGCAGCTTTTCCCTCTTCGCTCTTGTCTTTATAAGCTATTGATACATTCTCCCAACCGGGGCAGCTTCGTAGCTCATCTATTCCGATACCTCCTGGGCGAAGGATGACGGGGGGGTCACATAGTCCATCCACAACAGTGCTCTCCACACCTACTTGGCAGTGTCCACCGTCCAAAATGAGCTCGATCTTTCCGTCGAGGTCGTCCATCACATGTTGTGCCGCTGTGGGTGAAGGTTTGGTGGAAGCGTTGGCTGATGGTGCTGCCAGGGGTACACCAGCTAGCTTGATAAGAGACAAGGCGAGGGTTGAAGATGGCATTCGCACGCCAAAGGTCTTGAGACCTGCAGTCACCTCAGGCGCTAGTTTCGACGATACCGGGTTAGGTAGAAGAATAGTCAGAGGTCCAGGCCAGAAACGCTCTATCAAAGCCCTGTATCGTTGGGGAATAGGATCAGTTTCATCAGTGTGGCCGATATACTGTCGCAGCATTTCCAGGTCGCAAACATGTGAAATGAGAGGGTTATCTGAAGGCCGTCCCTTTGCCGAATAGATTCCTTTAACTGAGGGAGTCCGAGTAGCATCTGCACCAAGGCCATATACAGTCTCTGTCGGGAATGCGACAGGCGTGTCCTTGGTCCGTAGCAGGTGGGCAGCATCTTGCAGAGCCTCAAGAGCGACTTTATTTTCACATTGAACTTCCCAGTGATTCAATTTTGCGAGACCATTGTCAGGTCGAAACTGGCCTAGAGAGCCCTTGCTCGGGACTTTCACTATCCTCGTCTCCATTGCGGGCGCAGTCTGAGAGCCAAATGTTTGTGATGTAAGTGGTGTCCTCAATATCGGAGAGGGGTAGGTGGTTTTTGGTAAATCTCGCTTTGGAAAATGAAAGAGGGTGTTTTCCGAAAGCGTTAGCAAATATCTTCGGAAACTATGATATTGAGGTCTGTGGCTCGGGGTTCGTGATAGTTGGGCGATAGAAATTTTCATCGCACTGGGCCTCTTGCTCACTCATCATGACGAGCTAAAATGGAGCCTCTGGCTGGACTTTGATGGTTGAGAGTGACTCAGAGCAAGGCAGTGCCCAATCGAAAACTGCTGGACTTAGGTACTCAGTTCGGTTTGGGAGTGCCTGAGGTCCTGGTGCCACTAACGTCTATCCAGTGGCACGTTAGGGCGAAAGGCCACTGAAAGGCCAGGCCTAGGTATAGGTTGTCCTAAAACGAACAATATCAGGAGACTAGGACGGCATGTATGGAAAATGATTGTCTAAAGAACGCGGTTTGTTGCAAGTTGACACCAACAATCGCATTTTATTTTGCTTGGCTAATCCTGGTGCTCTTGATTGATCTAAGTTAAGGCGGTTTCAATTACAGTCCGTCAGGTTCTAACTACTAAGATAATCGGAGAGGACCTAGCATCAGGAGTGGCTATCAGCGTCTCACCAACCGTAATAAACTACGAAATACTCGCTTGCATGCACTCTACTCTTACATCTCTTTAGGCTCTTTTTTTTTTCTAAAGTCAACGCCGTCTCTTTATGTCCTTGAATATCTTTGATTGCCAAATCATCCTCTAACCAAACTTCTCGCCCGCCTCCTCTCCTCCTCAGTCAAAACCCACTCGATGGCATCGTCTTCTCCATCTTGGGCCATAACTTCATCCCACTCGTCATCTTCCATGTTGGCGACCATGAGTATTTGCAGGACCTTGGCGAAGACCTCTCTCACGGCGTAGTCGCCACGAGATACGATGTCTACTAACGCGATAAAATCACGCTCCAGTCTGATTGCACCAAGAGCATTTGTGCGGCCCGCATAGCCCATGATCTTCTTCTCCCATATCTTGGAGAGGTAGCGTGCTGTGGTGTCAAGGAGAGTGGTGTAGGTCCCAGGTGTCATCAAACGTGCAATTGGCTTCATGAGTTGATCCCAGCCATGCTCGAACAGTCGGGGTACTTGTTCCAGGAGTTCATCCTCGTCTTCATCGTTCTGCTGCGCTATATCTGCAATGTCGTCCTCCGACAAGGTGTAGTCCGCATCACGGAATGTATCTGTCAGGACCGGCCTTAAACGGAGCTTGACAACCTGGTTGAAGAGTACCTGGATTCCCTCGTTGAGCAGCTCGGTCGTTTTCCCGATAAACGAAGTTTGAAGAGTGTGCAGCGCATTTGCAACGAAGATAACATCTCGCTCGAATGGGAACGAATCCTTGAGGGGCCCGTTTTGGGCATCACCGTTTGGCAGGTGGCTCGATTCTCCTATCCGTCCCGTGATAATTCGAGTCAAATACTCGTTGGCCATGTCCAGGCTATTGATAAGAACGACGAACTGGATGATCTTGTCCTCGGGCGGGAATCCTCCCTGGACGACCGGTCTAGGATACGATTCATCTCTCATCTTGCGCTGGATCATACCAACAAAGTCGGAGCCAAGCACTCGGCCAACTGTCGGGACGACAGAAGCAATGACATCTCTTTGTGATGTTGAAATAGATTTCTGAATGACCGCATTCACAATGTACATGACATCGTCCACCGCTAATATAATGTACGGGGCGTTGCCCTCGATCTGCCTGCTCAAGCTTAATGACAGACCGGTAGGATATTCGTCCAGTTGGAACGCCTTTTCGACAGAACGACGGAAGAAGAAAGTAGTCATGACGTTATAAGGGGATGTGAGCTTGGTGGATACTTTTCGGTACAGATTTGACTTGACAAGTACGTCTGGTATGACGAGAGGTGCCTCATCTAGTGTGTCGGGGTTCTGCGGCGTATAAGTTTCAGTTTATCTCCGAGATTGAATAGCCAAGCATACCTTGCATTTGCCGGCGAGGAATCGAGTGTACAATGACCAGCGTCCAAGCATCACCGCAATCTCACTCAGGAGGCCGTCAACTTCTCTCATATTGACACCCTCATCCTCACTTTCTCGGGTATTGTTGCCTACCCCTATGGCTGGCGAGTTCACCCTCGGTGTGCCACCACGAGGGGGCTGGGGTAAGAAGCTCTGGACCAGAAACGAGAATGGATAACTCCTGACGTCGGTGAGTTTCCTATCGATTCCTCTTTCGTCGCTCCAGGTGTCGACAATGATACCACCCTGAACATCCGCTTCCATCTGTAAACGTTCAATAACGCGAACCATTTTTCCAGAGCCATAATGACGCTCTACAAGCCCGCCGTGGCCTTCGACAATCTGGGCGATGTGCTCAAACAACTTCGTCAAGGCGTTAGCATAGAAGAAGCCTTCCCTACGCTGCCCGTTCATGGCGTCTTTGAGTGTCGCTCGGGCGGTCCCAGCGACTCCCTGGCACACATATCTCCCGTAGACATCTAATCCGACCTCAGCTCTTCCTATCAGGGGGAAGAGCTTGAAAAATCTAGTAACTTTCGTGCCATCACTCTCCTCTGCCGCCTTTTCAAACTCTCTCAAGAAGAGGCCGCATAAACTCTCCTTGGCTTCTTCCAGAGTCAGCCATGGCGGGTCGGGGACTTCGACGCTGGGCACTATGCCAACAGCGAATGAACCTTTTGTGATCTCTTCTGGTATCTTGCTTGCTCTCGATATGTATCCAGCAGCAGCCTCCCAGTCTTGGGGCGCTCCCATGGAACCCACCACGCCATTGACACAAGCCTTGAGCTCTGCGACCTGTTCCACCACACCCAGAGTTTCTTCGACTCGACTCTTTTCGAGGTCCAGCTCCTTGACCCTGTCACTCAGTCGACCAGCCGTATCTGCTGCCGTTGCTAGCATGTCATTTCCAATTGAACGTGCGGCGATGACCTGCGCTCCCAGTCCAGCCCGCAGCAGGTCCAGCCGCCCAAGGTCGCGAGATAGATCAGCTTGCGAAGCCACGAGAGCATCGAGGCGTGTCGTTATAGCAGCCTCATGGGCATGCAAGGAGGCGAGCGCTTCACGGATCTCGGACTCGGTGTTGGCATTGTCAAGGGACGAAGTAGAGACAGCGACTGGTGTTTCGACGACAGGGTATTCGCTGTGGGAAATGCCGTTTTGAAGGCTTGACATTGTCGTTAAGATGTCCTATTCCGGCGGCGCATTTCTGCCTTCTGCTTCTTTTGCTCTGCGTCCAGGGCGAATGAAGAAGAGACGTGGGGCTTACAGCGCAAAGGGACTTACTTGTCGCAAGCAGCTGGAGGCGTTGCCTTGTTGGTGCCACGCAGCCTCTCTCACTGGGAGAGCTCCCCCCGCAATTTTCATTATAGAGGCCTACCCTGCACCCCGAGACAGAATGACATGTCGATGGCCAGCAATCCCTTGCTGGAAAAAACGACATAGCAAGGAAGTATTGATAAGATAATTTATTAATCGAATTTCGGTCGATACAGGTCTGTCTCTGAACCCTTATAGTATAAAGCTTCGGTGCAACCGCTATGCAATACTTTGTACAATGTTTATATCTTTGTGCCTCAATATGACCCTTTTAAATGAACCCCCTAATCCCCCTCAATGAGAAATGGTACCTCCTATTACACCGCCTGGCTATAACCGTTTCCAAAACGCCTTTTCCCATACTTCAGATATTTTCGCAGCTCATCCGCCCAAAATACCGTGCTACACAACATAATGAGTCGTATGAGGTCAAAAAATCCAAGAGCTTCCGTCTGGAAAGTCTCCTGGAGCCAAGGAAAATAGACGACAAGCAACTGTCCAGCAATACTCAGAGAGACAGCCCAGTTGAACAAGTTGTTAGAAAAGAGTCCAACTTCGCCCTGAAGCACCGACTTAGACTCCGACCGGCAGCTCAGAGCATTGAACATGTCGAAGAAGACGAAGCAGGTGAATGTCATCGTCGTGTCACGTCGGGTTACTTGTGCATCAGCCATCATCTCACGACGGTAGATGAGCATTGTTCCAATAGTAATAATGGCCGCCGATGTGAGAACGCGTGTGATAAGCGACTTGGTAAGTACTGGATCTCCTCGTCGTCGTGGAGGCTTGGTCATAACATCAGGGTCTACTCTTTCAACACCCAAAGACTGAGCTGGAGGACCATCCATGATAATGTCTATAGCATGGCGGTTAGCTTGGGTGAGACTGCACATCGGCTGTTGGTTGCACTTACTAATCCAAAGAATCTGCATGGCGTTCAAAGGGGATTTGAAGCCAAAGCAGGTGCAAATAAAAACAAGTGCCAAACTGGCAGCACTTGTGCTGAGTTGGAAGGTCAGGAAATTCTGGATGTTGTTGAAGATACCCTTGCCCTCTTCGATGGCTCTGAGAATCGTAGAAAAGTCATCGTCCGTCAAAATCATGTCTGCTGCCTCCTTCGCAACATCGGTTCCATGGCGGCCCATAGAAATACCAATGTCTGCCTTCTTCAAAGCTGGCGCATCATTGACACCATCACCAGTCATGGCGACAATATCGCCTCTTGACTGGAGGGCTCGAATGATCTTCAGCTTGTGGTCTGGATTCGTTCGTGCAAATATGGTCGTGTGTTGCATGGCCTGTGCCAGATCATCCTCCGACATCCTGTCAACCTCGTCACCACGCAGCACAGGCCTAACGGTGTTCTGGCCGCCTGCATGTCCACTAGGGACTGCAATGTTCATGCCCAGTTGCCTTCCTATCGCAAGCGCTGTCGTCTCTGCATCGCCGGTAATCATTATGACCTTGACCCCACCTCGCATCAAGCGCCTGATTGAACGTCCAACTCCGGGTCGCGGAGGATCACGCATACCAACAAGACCCGCAAAGGTGAGGTTTTTATAAATGTCTTCTGGGCTGTGAGAAAATGGGCTCTCGCTTCGATCAAAACCAGGGGTGCTGCGCACGGCGGATTTGCTTCTCAATGGGCGCGTGACCGAACCGCTGGCAAATGCCAATACCCGTAGACCTTGGACAGCCATGGCCTCGGCGGCTTGAAGGGCCTCCTGACGACGTGCAGAGTCGAGTACAATTTCCCTTCCATCCTTTTCGAGATAAGTGTCACAGGCTGCTAGTACCTTTTCGATAGAGCCCTTCATGTAAGCGAATTCCCTGTCACCCTTTGTTTCGGATCCAATTGTGACACCCATCCACTTTCGTTCAGAGCTGAAAGGTGTCTCGCTCACTCGAGGGCCGATAGATTCTCTAACATCGTGCTCCTTGAAGCGATCAAGGAGGTCCAGCATGGCAACGTCAGTAGGTTGTCCAACCCAGCGGGTATATGTGGAAACCTGACCACGTCCCAGGGTCGACGAAAGTACAGCTGTTGCGGCTTGGCCATGCTCTGTATACTTTTGGGCAAGTCGTGCATCATTCGCAATGTTGCCTATACGAAGCACTCGAAGGGTGGCCTGGTTAAGGTCTGGATTCGTTTCAACATCATCGTGATCAGACTCCACCGGGACAGGTTCTTGAGCTCCAAAATACCACATTCGAGTAGTTGTCATGTGGTTCGTAGTAAGAGTACCTTGGACGCTCTTGTTAGCTCATTTCCGCGCGTGACGACAATTATCATACCTGTTTTATCAGTGCAAACTACATTTACGGAGCCCAGAGTCTCGACCTTGGGCATCCTTCGGACGATCGCATTATGCCTAGCCATGCGATGAACTCCCAGAGCCAATGTGACAGTTACAATAATAGGCAGACCTTCGGGGATGGCGGCAACGGCAAGTGATATCGAAATAGTAAAGATCTCAAGAAGTTTCTTCCCCTGAAGCCAGCCGACAATTGAGATGAGGCCAATTACAACAAATGAAGCTTTACTGAGCTGCGAGCCGAGGTCATCCATGGATAACTGAAGTGGTGATCTTGGACTCTCGGTGCCAGAAACGCTGACAGCAATAGTTCCAAAGTGTGTATGGCCTCCAGTCGCAAAGACAATACCCTGACCATGGCCCGACTTCACCAATGTTCCCATATATGCAATATTATGAACACCGTCTCCGTGAGAATCTCCATGCTCAGAGGGGGCAAGAGAGTTGGGTCGAGGCAATTGTGATTTGTCAAGACCATATGAACCAAATCCACGGTTACGTGCCTCAGCCGTCACTCTAACAGGCTCCGTCTCCCCAGTGAGGTTTGATGCATCAATCGTCAAGTCTGCGGATTTGGTAACACGGATGTCGGCAGGAATGCGATCACCGGTGGTAAACAGAACGAGATCGCCAGGAACCAGTTGAGAAGCCATGACCTTGGAAGACGTCGCATCCAGAATATCGCTGACTGGAGTGACAGAGCCGGGGGTCAAGGCTGAATCGGCATCATCTGTGCGCGGTGGCCAGGTAGCAGTCTTCCCCAATGGCGATGTCTTGCTCTGACCACGGACCAGATGGGCGTGATTCGGCACAAGGTGGTTAAGAGCCTCGATAGACTTTTCAGAACGATATTCTTGTATGAATCCGACGGATACGACAATTGTCACAGCGACTGTGATGCTGATAGCGTCATCCATGTTTCCCAAGAGGAGCGATGTACCGGCCGAAACCAAAAGCAGCAGAATAAGGGGCTCCTGGAATTGCTTAACGAATCGCAGCCATAATGGCTCTGGGGGATCGTGAGGAATTTCATTTGGACCATATTCGCCGAGTCTGGTCAGAGCTTCGGTTGGAGTAAGGCCAAGGGTTAGTGACGTCCGTAAATTCGCTGCGGCTTCGCTCGGGGTCATATAGGAGAAATGATCGGCAACGTTCTGGTGGAGTTGTTAGTTTGGGTCCATGGGAATCGAGTATATTACAGAGGATGCGCATGTTGAGACTAACCCGTGCATCAGAAGACGTGGTTCGGACGTGGCGACTTGGGCGCTGTGGACGATCGCTATCCTTGGAATCAATGCCATCTGCAGCATGCCCGGTGATGGAAGGGATGTTGGATGTCGGTAGCAAGGTGTCATTTCCCGGACCGTCGCGGCCGCCCCATGGCAGTTGCATATCGACAGAAGGACGCGCAAGTAGCTGTATTACAATTATAGAGCAAAATCCGTCGAACGCATGGGTGTTTGAGTTAGTTCAAGATCAAATGCGCAAAGTCATGAGAAGGAGAAAAAGGCCCGTCGATGTTGGATGGCATGAAAAGGGAATGTCAGGACATGGAGCAAAGTTGCCACGAGAAAGTTAGTTATCCCAAAACTGGACAGTCCGAAGTCAACCAAAGGAAACGGCTCGCTTCAGCCCCGTTAAAGAAGAGATTCAGTCATGGGGGAACGGAAAGTGAGAAGAGGAAGAGGCCAGCAAGAACAAAAGTAGACGTGAGGATGTGTTGGGAGACCTAAACGGAACTTAAGGTTGTCCTAAGATGTCCATGTGTCTTGTCCTTCGATGAGCGGGTCAGAGCTAGTACCTTTCAAGGCTCGGCAAGGCTGCCAGGGGCTTGCATATCGACTTTATTAGAAGCTCACCAGCCAGTAGCATCACCTCAGGAGACGAGTCAAGATTGGTTCTGTATTTGGGGCAACATTAAATGATTCCTGCCTGGCTTCGCAATGCCAAACAAATGATGCTTTTGCTGCAGGTTAAGCCACAATGACGGACTATTCGGGATTGGGGAAATTGATTTAGAGAAATAGTCAACAAGGAAAGTTTGGGGTCACTAGGTCTAGGAATATTGCATTGATAATTTAATAATCGATCAAGTATACCTAGGTATCCATCCATAAGACCTCATGAACCTATGACATCCATGTAAATGATTCTATGGATATTGGTAGAAATGATTGTTTTTCCTATTCAAAGCTCATATCTCCGAAAAGGGAGAAAGCCATCATAGGCTTACTACAAGTATCAAAAGGATCCAGGGGGCAGAAGATGTTGCCTCGCATGAGGTGATGACCTCAGTTTCAGAAAAGTCGATGGATCCAAGCACTCAGTTACACGAGCCATCATCCACAAATTTTGGCAGTGTTGGTTGGGAGACCTTGCTAGCCGATGATCGTAGCTGACCAATCACAACATATTGCTATGCGGATAAACCTGTCTCCGTACACCGCAATAGGTGTCTGGTCCTGCCACAGGCCTGAGGTGCCCCCAGCCACGCCATTTACCGTTGGACAACGACCCAGAGCATCCCCCCTCTTCAAGGTCCAGGTCCCATTTTCCCTTCTGATAAAATACCTTGACTGCCTTACGTCGCGATAATCCCGCCCGCGCACACGCCTTGTCACTTTATTGCACTCCCGACACCGTCGCTATCGCCAGAATTTTGGTCGCTATAATATTCTCATTATTTTCCACGACCTTTTCACATTGCCTCGTGCTTTTGGGGTACGCGCGACGTTGCTTTTGCGCGTAGAGCTATCCTTCCACCAAGAGCTTGTTTACCCGACGCGCCCCGAGTCTCGTTCTCCCACTAACCATCACCACCACCTTGACCTGAAAGAACCCCTCAATATTCGAGTCTAACCTTTTGGCGCGTGGGTAATTGTCCCTTCTCACCTTTATACCGCGTAATTACGCGAGTGCATCATGTTCTACTCAGAGACTTTGCTCAACAAGAGCGGGCCGCTCGCCCGCGTCTGGCTTTCTGCCAACCTCGAGCGCAAGCTATCAAAGAATCACATCCTCCAATCCAATGTTACAGACAGTGTGGAGGCCATCATCACGCCTAACCAGGCGCCGATGGCCTTGCGACTCAGCAGCCAGCTGCTTTTGGGTGTGGTTCGAATCTACCAAAGAAAGACGCGTTATCTTTTGGATGATTGCAATGAAGCCATGATGAAGATCAAAATGGTAAGCCCTTCCCATGGCGCGCTGCATGACCCAGTACACTAATTCTTTTAGGCATTTCGGTCTTCGGGTAACAACGACATGGCCGTCAACCTGCAAATCCCCAACCGGGAAGCCCTGACCCTTCCTGACAGAATCACCCCATACGATAATTTCGAACTCCCTCCTCCACCAGACGCGAACTGGCTTTTGTCTCAAGTGGAGGATGTGACTGCTGCTCCAATTGGCCGCAAAGGACGCGCTAGTCAGCGTGACATCAACCTTCAAGAAGATTACGATAACAGCCAGTTTCTCAACGATGGCATGGGAATGGAAGATGACATGATTGCACCCCTGGGGAACATTGATCTGGAATTGGATTTTGGTCTTGATGATCTTGGCCTCGAAGGCACCGGTCTTGAGCCCGAAGGTGGCCGAAGGGAGGATCGCACGACGGCCGGTCCCGAGATTGACGATTCAGAGCTTGATTTTCCCCACAAGGACGACGATCGAGCGATGACTTTAGATTTGCCTGACGAGCACGTTCAGATACATGACGGCGAGGACCCCGAATCGATGGTAATCGACTTCAACCCTGACGATGTCTCCCAAGTACCTGGTATCGCAGCTTACCTTCCTCCTCGAATCTCAGAGTCGCCGCTTTCCGACATCGACGAAGACCGGGCTGCACAGCTGGAGCAGGATCACTCGAGATACCAGATGGCAGACCTTTACGAACCCGACCACGAGGACGATCAGATTGTTCGACGACCAGCACAGCGCGCCAAGAAACAGAAGATACTCACACCTGATGAAGAAATCGCCCTCTCAAGTAACCACATCAAACAACAACAAGCCAACCGTGACAATATCATAAAAGAGGGTGGATTCCTTCCCCGTGACCCCTTTCTCCTGGCTTTAATGGATATGCAAAAGAGTGGAGGGTTCGTGTCATCAATCATGGGGGACGGCCGAAGCTCAGCTTGGGCTCCAGAACTTCGCAACATGCTCACATTAGACACTGCTCGTGGCATGAACGAGCTTAAGCGCAAGCGTGACAGTGGTATTGCTGACGTCGAAAGTGACCACGGCGCTTCCAAGTCACCGCGCATGCTCGATGTTGGTTCAGACACTGGACTTGGTTTCGAGGGCGCTTTTGGCGAAATGAGCATCCCACCAGAGGAAAGCCGGCATGAAATCCCCGCCGATGATGAGATGGAGGACGAAGAGGCAGGAACCATGTTGCCTGGCTTTGAAGATACGACTGTTGCCCTAATCCATCCTGCTGAGAGCGGTCCTGTTTCTCAAGTCACGAAACACGTGGTGCACCAATTGCGAGAGCGGTTTGGTGATGATGCTGCTGACAGCCCCAGCAAGCGAACCCAGAGAGCAGTTCTCCTGCAGAACCTCTGCCCTAGACAACAGACCACTAAAGCCGATGCTACCAAAATGTTCTTCGAGTGTTTGGTTCTCGCGACCAAGGATGCCATCAAAGTCGAGCAGGGTCCTGGTCTAGGAGATGACATCCGGATAAGGGCCAAGCGCGGACTCTGGGGAGCCTGGGCGGAAAGAGAAGCTGGTGGTGAGATGTCTCAAGACAATGACGCCCCCAATGAGCCCGAACATGCTGCAGTCGCTTCAACCGCAGTTGCTGTTTCAGCATAATCTGACAAGTCGGGTGTTTTTGCTTGTTGCATCTTAACGAAAACTTGGATGGGCGGCGTGTCAGGTTATATAAACTATTGAATTCCAGCATTCTAGGGCAGTCACTCAGGGGTCGCCCAGATGGTGTTGTCGGCGTTTCGGGAGATACCATGGCTTGCGGTACTTGGATGCATTGGTCGTAGCTCTTTGGGAAAACGGCAGAGGTGGACGTGCAGCAGTTTCTTTTATGAACGAGTTCTGTTGGACATTGCATTAGTAGTTGAGTACAGTAGTAAACAACGGTCGCTTGTATCTCGACCTTTAAAGATCTTCTCAGACCTCGGTGATGTCACAGTTAAATCCGTTCAACAGCTGCATTCAACGCAGTGAAGCGGGTAATAAGGAGATGCGAAGAGCCCCGCCATTTAAACCCCACGTCCAATATGATCTCATTTGCTACTTCCTTTGTTCTCCAGGCATCAGACACCGAGCAGGCACCCAAATAACTAAAAGCTCCTCTTTCATTGCCTAGGAACCAGGCTTATACATAAAAACGCCGCAACTCGCCAAACATTTAGTCGATCGTTAAGTACTCCCAAATCAACCCACCATGCCGCCGCCTTCTCAACTCGCCATTGCTACAGGCTCTGTCAACCGACTCCTCAAAGAGGAGGCTTCATATTACAAAGAGGTTGAGGAGGAGGAAGCCAAGATCAAAGCTCTGAAGGAGAAGATCGAAAGCGGTGCAAACGACGACGAGAATGCCCCGTTCATGCTCAAACAGCAGGTCAGTTCGAAAGCCGTCACCTTGGTATTTGGTCAAGAAAGTCGATCTAATTCAACTTAGCAAACTGCCCTTGAGCAGACAAAGGCCGTATTCGAACCCCTACGACAGAAGATCGCTGTCGCTGTCGAGAAGCTGGAGGAGCAACTCGCCGTGAGCGAAGAGCTGAACGCTCCGGAGGACCAGGTGGTGCAGGCCAAGGAGGCGCTTGTAAAAGCCAAAGCTACCCAGGCCGATGCTTAGTAGAATCACAAAACAGAACAAGGATACTTTACGATACGACTTAAAAGACACTAAAAAAGGAAAAAAGGAAACGCTTCTGGGACTTCATTGATGAGGGTATATTAAGAAATACTCGATAGTACAAATAGCCAAGTGGGAAGCCCTAATTGTCTACTTCCATCTTATCATCATTGCTTTCAGGTGGCTCAACTGTCACCTGGGGTGTCGTTCCTCCATCGTCATGGGCTCGACTGAACTCAGACTCCTCCATGTCAACATCTTCTCCCGATTCTGCCTTACGCTCATCGTGTGGTGGCATAGGCGAAACATCCCGACTGGGGGCCTGACTATCTCCCTGGCTTTGAGACTCATTATGAGCAGAAGGTGGCTTAAGCGTGTCTGGACCTGGTGTATCCCTCATCGGTGTTGTTCTTCCATTGAGAGCTTCTGGGTTTGGTGTACCTGAGTCCCCAGCTGCCTTCATCTGGCTATCCCCGTCGGGGTGAGGCGTTGCGTTACCGCTCGGTTCGTTTCTGGGTGTCTGGCCTACTTTGTCCACTTCGGCATCATCCTCAGCTTCCTCATTCATACCCTCTCGCCGATCGACCTCCTCCTTTTCATCTCTTATCTGTCGCCGTAAGAGCATCCCTTCTTCCATGATTCTGTTGAATTGTTCTCGCCGTTCTCTCCAAGTTTCGCTGTAAGTTTCGCTCTCTCGCTCTAGCTCTCGACACTCTTCCTCGAGTTTAGCGAGGTTGGCAATTTGGTCTTCCCGTGGTCGAAGAAGGCGGTTCGATGTGATTTTTTCTGCTAGCTCGTCGAATTGTTTGCGCTGTGCGAGCGTGGCTTGTGCGGCCTCGAGCTGCTCGCGAAGCTGGATATTGTTTTGTCGTACTGATTGGCAATCGGCGAGGATACGATCTTGGTCGACTCTATAGCGCTCACGTTCTTGGGAATTTGCGTTGTGGAGGAACTGCATGCGCGTGATACTGCTGCCAAAAGCATCGAAGTCAAGGTTCATGTCCTCCTTGAGCTGCTTGAGTTTGGACCCGATATCTTCAGACGTATTGGCTCCATTTGTGGCAGGATTGAATGGTAGTAATAGCTGTGATATAGTATTGATTCGTTTGGTGAGACGCTTGAAAGGCTTCTCCTCCACGTTGAGGAGGCGAGTCTTATGAAGCTCAGCCTCTTCCTCAGGATCCAAGAGATCCCACGTTGATGCCATGGTTTGCGGTCGAGTCGCGATCGGATGAGAATGTTTGTGTAGTTTCTGCGTGGGACTATGGGACCACAGAAAAGACGAAGAAGATAGTATGTCGGTCGCGATGCGTCCCAATCGTTAAAAAGATTATTTGATTAAGCCTTGCATAAATAGATTTTGAGTAAGTTGAAAGGGGATTGACAACAAAGCTCAGCCTTGTGATAGCATTGAAGATGCGAAAGCAGCTAACCAATGATGCGTCGTAGTAGGGATGACTAAGCTTGCTTCTTTGATGATGCATCCAACCGCCCGTCTCCCACTGCTCAACGCCTTCGCTGTTATTCACAACCTCCAACAATCCATCCCAAACACTCCTAATTTTATCCCTAAAACCACTGCTTCCTTTACAAAGGCGAAGTCAATCCCGGTCGCATAGAGTCATTAACAGCATGTCAGAAGAAGAACGAGAACTTCTGGCTCGTATCAGTCAAGTTGCGGGTTTGTGCCCCTCGCGCATCATGGTAAATTCACTTTGCTGATAAATACTAGGTCAGATCAACCGACATAAGAGCCAGCAAGCGGGCTCTCGTGGACCCCCAAGCCATCATCCTGCTCATCATCGTCGTATGTGGAAACTTGCCTCTGGAGGAGATCACTACTGAAATGCCCAGAAAACTCCTATCGACATGCGAGTTCACCGTACCCAGCTCGCCATAATAGAATTGGCCGCCACCCTACAGCGCATCACCACCGGACACTTCACTTGAATGGCGACAACTCGACTGCTTCGCGGTCTGCTAGTAGTGGTGCTGAAACACCCCCTGGCTGGGTCTCCAGAACGGATCGCCACCGTCAACTCATCAACGCCAACGTTTACGAAAAAGAAACCCAGAACCGAGCCAAGGCCATCGAACAAACACGCCAGAGAAAGATCAGCGGACGCCGGCAGCGTGAGAAGGCTCAGTTCAACGAGTTCCTGAAGCATCAAGCTACCGCTTCGAGCGCGCAGACTAACCCGGCAGACCGCAACATGCTCATCATCGAAGGTGTCCAGTTCCGCGTTATGGACGGTGGCAAGAAGCTTGTCAAAATTCCTGGTGCGTGTAAACCTCGGTGCCACTCCGACGCTTGTGCCTTACCCGCCGCAGATGCCCTCAACTCCTCTTCACGAACTCCAAAGTTCGCTACTGTTGCTGGGGTCAAGTTTTACCGAACAAAGACAGGAAACCTCGTTGCGAACAGATTCGTTAACGACCAACGGTACGAAGTTCTTTTTAGTGAGACGAAGTTGCTGACAGGGTCAAGGCGAATCGGCGCGGTCAAGAAGATAAATCAACTCTGTAAAATCTTCTCAACGACTGGTAATTTCTCTTCCCCAGGCTGGAGTGCTACACATCTCCTTTACCGAGACAGGCCCAGTGGCCATGGGGCGAAACTGACGAGTACTTTGCACATAGGTTCATGCACCAAAGGCCCTCGTTGCCGCTACATTCACGACCCGAACAAAGTGGCACTCTGTAAAGATATACTGAAAGATGGACAATGTGTCAACGGCGAGTCTTGTGACCTCTCCCATGACATGACTCCTGAGCGCACCCCCAACTGTTTGCATTTTGCCAAAGGCCACTGTGCCAAGGCTGACTGTCCTTATACTCACTCTAAAGCGTCCCCAGCCGCCCCAGTCTGTCGCAATTTTGGTTTCAATGGGTACTGCGAGATGGGAGCAGAGTGTACTGACCGTCACGTTTTTGAGTGCCCCGACTTTAGCAATACCGGCCGCTGTAAGGTGAAGGGATGTAAGCTCCCACACCGCGAGAGGGCAAGCGTCCTTCGAAACAAAACCAATGCCGCCGGCGAGCCTCTTGGAGACATTTCAAGTGATGACGAAGCTGCTGATTCCGACGATGTTGATTCAGATGAAGTTGCCGAGTTCATTGATGCAGACTCGGACCTTTCCGATTTTGAAGAAAAGAAGGACTTCCTATCGATTTAGATCAATTCATCACGTCTGATTCTAGCAAGTAGAAGCAGGCGAACCCGGATTCCAACTTGTTGTTCTTTCCTGGCGTCTGGAGACTGGGACGGGATTATGGTAAATGATTTCAAGATACCCATGACTTATCGGCGCCTGTAAGGGGTTTGGCTATGAAATGCCACCAGCATATCACGAAACAAAGGAAAAGAAACAAAAGATGAGCAAAAGCTTGCGGTTATCAAGATGAACACATCTGTGTTCAAAAGAATACCGAAGATAGTAGATATTTATTGAATGAAAGATTCCGTTACTGTATACGATCATGAGGCAGTATTGGTGATTACCTAGATGATGACAATAGGTTGAAGATCCTGGATGCCCTCCTGGCTGTAGCTGTCGGGGACGATTCATGCCATGACTACCTTACTACCTTAGTACTTAGTACTAAGGTAGGTAGGTAGGTACCTTAGACGCGGGCAAAACAAGGTGGCATTGGATGTCATCAAGGATGAGGGGCATTGTTAGTTTCATGAACCTAATATTAGTAACAGGTGCCTTGAACTTTTGACTTTGCTTATTTGACATGGGAGCAAACGGCTTCATACCTTAAGAAAGGAAGCTTGAGAGATTGGGTTACGGGCCCGGTATCAAATGAAAAACCGGAATGCTATGACATCCTCGAGTTGGAAAGCATCTTTGTCCTGACGTACGTATGAAACACCACAATGGCTAGCTCTATGTACTCTTTGAAACGAACCAGCGGTTGCTGACCTTTGTTGGCGCTTAGACCAGAGATCTGAGAACACCAGTCACATCGTGTTCAATGACAGTTCCTGGTACAAGAAACTGCAAAGCCTCGACTCAGCCTCAATCCATGCATCTGCATCTGCATCTGCATCTGCCTGTGCCTTTGCTTGTGTCTGTTTGCGGTGCCTTGAAGGAATGAGTAAAGCGCCAGCATCTTAATAAACGTGCCATCCTCACTCAACGATATTAACTTGACCCTTAGCTTATTTCATTGATCCCGTCTCGTTCTCGATTGGGTTGTTTGCTTCGCGAATCGCTGTGTAGATCCTTGTGAACGGGCCCTTCCGCCTCCTGTCATCAATATACTGATTACATCCCTGCAAACACCTCTTCAGTACAGATTACCATTGCAATTAGCGAAAATGGGCATACGCGATATTCTTAAGAAAAAGGACGACCTCTCTACAGGCCAACCGCCTGAGAAAGGCACTATCGATCATCTGGCAGCACCCGAATTTACCATCATCCGCTCCGACACCTCAACCCAAGAGCGCATCTACCCGCCGTCCATGAAGTCCGTCGATAATCTACATCTCGCAGTCCAAGAACCCAAAGAAAAAGACAAGCCCCGAAGATCCCTCGATGTCTTCCGCTCCGGTCGATCACGCTCTGCCTCAGAGTCGAGCCAGACAAAGAAAGAGAGCGGCGCCCGCCGTCTGTCCCAGCGACTGCACCTGAGCCGGGCACCTCCCTCGTCCGAGAACGTCCCCGAGAACCTGCCCGACATTGTTACATCAGATGAGGCGCAGTGGGAGAAGCGCGCGACTATGCTGGCGGGTCAGAATAACCGCGCCAGGAGCAACAGCAGGCCAGGCACGCCCTCGGACAGCAGCAGAGGCGAAGAGCGTGCGGTTTCGTCGCAGCAGATTGATCAGGATATTCAAGAAGCCATTCGCCTGCACGAAGAAGGGAACCTGGAGTTGTCGACACGCATGTTTGGGCGGCTGGCTGATCCTCAAGGTGCCAACAACCCGCTCAGCCAAGTGTTGTACGGTCTTGCTTTAAGGTGAGAACACTGGATAGAACACCAATGTCTCGGGTAGAGCACTTCAGGCAAAGCTTGATAGAGTTTGAAGCTCTGGAGACGGTTGAGACTTCAAACCTTGATATTTACGTTGAGCGATACCTGAAACCTTGTACCAGCCTTGTGATCTATCGAAATGAGTTGATTTACATGCCTCGAACGCTAACATGCCTCGTGTTGTACAGACACGGATGGGGTTGCGCTCCAGATCCAGAGGGTGCCGTCAAGTATCTTTCGGCTGCAGCATCCAATTCTGCGTCGATTGAGCAGATGGCACTCCAGGCGGGCATGAAGAAGGGTGGAGCTGCAAAGGGAGAGCTTGTTCTCGCCATTTTCGAGTTGGCGAACTGCTTCAGACATGGTTGGGGCATCGATAAGGATGCCTACGCTGCCAAGCAGGTGCGTTGAATCTGGCTCTCGTGGGAGTGGCATCGATTGCTGACCATAGACTTCATTGCAGTATTATGAGACTGCAGCGAATCTAGGAGATACTGGTAAGTCGTACATACACGAGCTGATAACAAGGTCTGACACTATTTGATAGACGCCATGAACGAGATTGCCTGGTGCTACGTCGAAGGCTTCGGATGTAAGAAAGACAAGGTATGTTACACCAGAAGTTATCTACTCATGACTGCTTGTCTGGTCGGTTCAAGAGATTCTGTACATGAGTCGTATCGAAGCCGTGGCTGCAGAGATGTTTTCGGTGAGCCTAGGTCACTTGATTCGTCAAGACACTGGCTCCCAACTCACTGCCCAACCCATTCTGTCAAAATCTCCAATCGACTCTAACCGTTTCTATACGTTTGATGATACTTGATTCACCGCATGAGGCTGATATACTGTACAGTTTGCGGCAGCTCGATATTATCGACTGGCCGAGAAGGCCGGTAATAAGACACTAGGGAACTCTTGGTAAGTCTACAGGCCAGAACCTCCGTCTGCATATCGTCTTCCAGTGGTATTGTGGCGGTTTGCATTTTGACAGGCTCTCGTCGACTCCGCCCTGCTCGGGAGCCACAGGACCTGGTGCCACGGAGGGCGTTCTATCGATTGGTCTTGATCACTCATCATGCATCGTACGATTCGATGGACAACCGCTGATTCAAACATCTTGCATTAGGATCTGGAAGGAAAAGTACGACCCTCCGGGCGAGGGCAACCGCAAGTAGTGCAACTGTAGCCATGTACCACCGCGACTGAGAGGTGCACCTCCGATATATATGCCGCTTGAGTCAAGCAAGAGGAGGAGGAGGAGGAGG